>JAFVLL020020727.1:0-21114 GCA_021397915.2 Tor tambroides | reverse complement strand
CCAGGCAGAAGACGCACGATCCGTGGCCATCCGAAGATTCGATTGGCTCCGCGCAGGAGAGGCAATCGCGAGTCATCTTTGAATCCGAAGCTCACCGGAACACAGCAGGGGAAGAGAAGGCGTGTCCGCTGCAGCGTGTAGATCACGGTGAGTAGTTGTTTCTTGTTTATAGGCTTCTTGCTGAAGGAAAAAATTCTGAATGGATGACGTACAAGCGCTGCTTTATATAGTGACGAGCCCCCTCATATTTCGCGCGCTTGAACGCCATTGGCCAGTTTCACTGGCGTGATTCAATAAGGCTTCAGTAATATTCGAGGAAAATGTATTTCCCAAAGCAATGTAGAGTGACCGAATTGAAGGGGAACCCACATTAAAATATGGTTTCAATGAGTATAGCTGAATACATAACTGATTCACCAAATAATAATATGAAGATGATAAACATAATACTCCATAGTTAATAAATAGACTGAATATATATAATTCATTAAGTGCCTATAGAGAATTTGAATGAAAACATGCCAGTTAGGAATATATCGACGCTTCCCCTTTAAGAGGGTCGCTCGCGCAAGCAAAACCAGAGAGCAACGGCAGAGACAGTGGAAGTGGGAACGATTAAAGAAATAATTCATGAAGAAGTTTATTTTAAGAATCGTAAAGAGAAGAAAGATTATATTTACCTGATCGTGGACCTGAAGGAAACATATTTGAATTAGAAAACAGCGGGTTTGGTCTTTTTTTTTGTTTTTCTTTTTTTTTTTCCCCAGCACAAACTCGATGAACAAGGAAAGAACTCATGATACTTTGCATGTGGATTGAACAGGACAATAACCATTCTACTCTATTTTTCCCCCGGGAGCATTTTTTTCTTAACTCTTCCACATTTTTCCCCCCTTCTTATTGAATTGAACTGAACTACATCACATAATTGAACTGAACTGAATTGCATCACAACAACTGAATAGAACTGAATTTAAGTGCTACAGACATCTTTATTGTATTTTGTTTTACTTTGTGTTTTATGTCATGCCAACATGTGATTGTTTATTTTGAGTTTGATGAACTTGTTCTCTTACTTGTGGAAAAAAAAAAGAGTTAATTCAGAAAAATTTACAACCTTAATAGATCTATTACAAGTGGATCCACTACACTTAATTAATTTACTTATTATTTATAATTATTAAAACCCAAAAACTAATAGGAAAGAAGATTTTACTCTTATGACATCTGCCAGATTTTTCTTAAAAAACTTGTCTGTATAATATTTTGTGCCTTACAGTAAAGTGCTGGCTTTTTGTTCTCAAGATCTGGTCTCCAATCTGATATTGCTCCCCCACTCCGCGAGAACCTAGAACTGGTCCAGTAGAGTTTTTGTTTTGAATTAGACTGTATAATTTCAGGATTTGTAACAAAAACATAATGGTCTGACTTTAGGTTTTATTTATTTGCTTTATTTTTTTGCTACGTAAAACATGTCTACATGAAACAAAAACAGTAGGCTCAAATTCACTCTGACAGCAGGTGGCGCTTATGAACCAGCCACAATATCCTTGGTTACCATGTAAACAAAGCAGAGCTGCGCTTTATATGGAGGTAAGCGTCTCTGACTGTTGTATTTTTCTTTATCACTGTCTCAGTAGCTACCAAATATAACAGAAAAATATAGTACAAAGAATAGAGAAATGTAATGCATTTTTGTTCTTGTTTTACTGTTATTTTCAGGATCTACTGGCACAGTGATAAAGATCGACGGGTTGGTGACCACTGATTTAGACACACCGACGTCATCAACTGTTGTCATGAGCATGCACTTGTAAGGCAGTCGAATTCTTCAGCACAACACCTGCAGAGGATTCGTTTAGTCTTAAAGCCTTCATCCAGCATTTATGTTCAGTTTGTGATGGCATAGCTTCCAATAAATGGGACAAGGGATGTTACATACGGGACAAATCAGTTAGGCCCAATATACGGGACGTCCCAGCTAATAGGGGACAGTTGTTAAGTCGTAGCCACAGCTCAGCAGTGGAGATGCATTTTTCGTATGAATAGAACAAGACATGAAGTGTCTAAAATACAGTTCAGATGAATGATGTTTACTTGAACTGTATGCTTAGCACAAAATACAAACTGTACACTGAAACAAAACCAGAACATTAACAACAACACTGATATAAGAGCTCGTGGTTTATCTGTCAATCAGATGCGCTCTCGGCCAATGATCTGTGCTCTAAACGTTTTATTTCAGAATTATCGTTGGCTAATAGAAATGTTTAAAAAAATAGCATTTTGTTTAAGATGGAAATTAAGACCCTTGATCATGACATGATCTATTCTGTCGTTCAGCACTCAAAATTGTGGACAACATAAGCCAGTTCCACTGTAAAAGAACCTCTGAATCGTTTTTTTGAACTGGTTCCATCGGAAAGAAACATTTTGTGGAAACGAATCACTATTAGAGAGCAAGAGGCAAATTAATGAGTGCTTCTCAAACGGAAGGTTGCATCCTCAAACTCACATGAGCTCAGTGCCAACTCGTTTTCTTTTAGTTTATTTTCCTGATTTTAAATATTTGCAGCCGAGATATGCAGTCTTCGTAAGATGCAGTCTTCTGTTTGAAAGGCACTCATAGATAAGCTTTGTTGAACTGAAAAAGGCTCTGAATGAGGAGTTGATTCCTCTTGATGGGATCAGTTCCAGCCTTTGGAATCAACTCTCGATTCCCAGCTCCTTGGAATCTAGGAATCGATTCTTTTTAGAATCTATTCCCAGTACTAGTGGTGCAGTGGTGACGTCAAAACCCTTGACATAAATTTACTCATAAATTTAATAGAAAAAAAAAAACATTGCCGATTCCCATGGAAGAATCTAAACAACAAACAAAAAAAACAGGCGAATTAGTTATCCGGCTTCTGATACCTATAGCATATTTTACATTTTTCCTTGATCTGACACATCCAATTAGGTTCTAAAAGGGACAAAATGCATAGTTTGGGGAACTCTAGGACAAAGTTTGGACACAACTCTAGGACACAATGACCTGTTCTCTTCAGATTATCTAAATATTGCATTGTAATTTCTAACAGTAAGAAGAATAGTTTTAAATTCAGTAGTAAAGTACAGTGTCTGTGAAGGATGTGCTTCTCTGTTGCTTAAAGGGATACTTAACTCAAAATTAAAACGGTCACCATTTACTCTCCTCATGTCTTTTCAAACCCAAAAGACATTGGTTAATCTTCAAAGTGACACAACTAAAGATATGGATGTTAGAGGTAGGATGGATGAGATATGAATGGTAAAGAAGACAACAACTGTAAAACACAGAATTATTTTTATTGTTACTGACAAACGGTTATCATTGTATAGAACAAACTATATACAAGCTAAAATAGAACAAACAAAAGCAAAGCTTTACGCAAAGAATTTAAACATCAAATGTTAAAAAGTGGAGTGGAGTGAAGTGGAGTGGAGTGGAGTGGAGTGGGGGGGGGGGACACAAATAAACTAAACAGATAGATAGATGTAGACAGATAACTATTTACATCTTAGTGCTTAGCTGATCGAACCTCTAAAACACGGAGGTTAATGTGTTTTAGGATCAGCCTCATGGCCAGCCTGGAGATCAGGTCATCCACGTTACCAGAATAGATGTTTTCGGGAATTACATAGACCACCAAGTTTCTTGGACCTGCCCCTTTAACAATCTGTATGTTTTACCAAAAACAGCAAATAAATAAAAATAAATTAGTACTGGAAGTGTCAAGTGTTATGCTGCATCCCAATTCGCCTACTTATATTATGCCCTAAAAGTATGTACTCTTTCCTGTGTGCAGGGTTTGTATAGTTGCTTTTTCAGCACAAGAGAGCACAAAGTGTGCTATTATTCATGTTCATTCGATTCTCTGTTACAGTCTTTCTGACCATGCTGAAGATTCGTTCTGAGGAGGCATTGCTATGAGGAATGCAAAGCAGTGCCTTCATCAGAATAGCCAGCTGACTAAACCTGGTCTCAGTCTCACTTTTCCCTACAAGGCCGCAGAATCTGTCCACTCTCTCTTCCTGTGTCAACTCCTTGCTGGAGTGACCTCCCAGTTTATCTGGATCAAGCCTCAGTTGTGGAAACATGCAACCTAGCCTTGTCACTGTGTGCGTGGTATGAACAGATTTCCAACACATTATTAGTTAGGTTGCATACTTCATACTTAAATGTACAGAGCTGGTATTCTTACAGTAATAAGATAATTTGTGAGGGTAGGTAAATCACAAACAAGGTCAACCTGTTTCAGAGCGGCACTCAGAAACAGGAAATAGAACTTGATCTCAGGGTCACTGAAGTAGCCTGCCAGGTTCCTGATTTTAGCACTCCTCTCATCCTCATGACTATTAAAGTAAGCCTGCAGAGCAGCCCATTGATTCAGCACTCTTTGTATGCATGTGTGTAGGCTAAGCCATCGTGAACTGCAGTATCTGAGCAGATTTAGCTTGTCTGTGTCTGTGAACTCCACAAACTCTTTATACACTTCACTTCTCTTGGCTCTACAGGAAATACAAACAACAAAAGATAAGTACAAGAAGATTTACATGAATAATGATTAAACTGAGTCATTATACCCTAAATTTACAGAGAACAGACTAACTAACAGACAAACCTTTCTTCTTTTATACTGACCTTTTGTGGAAGTGGCGATACACACCACCCAGTAAATCCTCCACTGGGGCCTTGATGATGGCCTTCATGCCACAGCCTGTGACAAGTTGGGCAAGGTGGCATATGCAACCCACATCCTGAACATAAGGTTGCCTAGCTCTTAGTTTGGTGATGACTGAATGGTGCTTTCTTTTCCTCAATCCACTCCACTTTTTAAACATACTTATTTATGGCACAGCAGATGTATTTGTTGTGCATTATATACCTTCACAGTGGTGTAAGTTGAGGAGTGAAATTTTCCTTGGCCGTCGTTGAGGATGTAGAGACAAAGTTGGGTAATAACCACCTCATCGCCTACATACAGGTCCGTCAGTGCCTATCCCTCCACATTGAAACATTGAAAAAAAAAATTCACCACACATCAGATCCAGGATGGGAACTTGAGTGCGTGTCATCCTCACCCCATGCAACTGGAAAATTAAAATTCACAAGTGAGTGTAGCATTTCTCAGTTACTTTCCTGGAATGTTCAGTTCACCCAGTTTAGGTTAATGAATCTTATGTTAGGGAACACATTCACTATTAACTAGTTGCTTATTAGCATGCATATTACTAGCACATTGGCTGTTTGGCTGCTTTCTATACTATACAGGAATGCCAGTTTTGTCTGTATCACACTGAGCATTTTAGATACATATTTCAACAGTAAAAGGAAAAGTCAACACTGTAGTACACACAAAAAAAGGATATGAGCATTTTTATTTTTGTAGAAATGTTACATGTAAACTGATTCAGTTTTGCATACTCTATTGTCTTCCCCTAACACCACCACATACATTCGTATCTTCCTATTGCTCTTCCACAACAAGCTACTGTGAATGTTCATAGTTTACAGGTAACAAAAATGTACTGTACAAGTATAAATGTGTTTATACAACAATGCTGCAGCTGCTGAACGTTTGTTAACATTCATCCTCATTAAAAAATGGTAGTGATTGTGCTTGGCAAACTCTATATCACGGTTTTTTGAGACTACCCACAAACAACTCCACGTAAATTATGACTGGATTAATTAAAGATAATAGTAACAGCAAAGCCTCAATGTCTTTTCACAGTTTTTATTTTAGATAAACTTCTTACAGTGTGTGGTGACAGCTGGGTAAATTTCTCTCTTAACTTCCAGTGAAGTGATGTACTGACCATCCCTTATTCCTGAGTATACCTTTTACAAACTATTTTGTGCCTCTCCCTCAGCTAACCTCACATGCATGATGCAATATCTACAAGTGTGTCCTAAAACCACAACACAGCTCATATTTTCCCACCATGGGATGAGAACTTAATTACTGTAATGATGAATGTGGATGTTGTCATGAAAAGAGAAGCAGCTTGATGCTATGGTTTTATTTGGTTTATTGTATATTGATTTCTTGAGTTCATTTTGTGTCATGCATATGAGATGATTTATGTGTTGAAAGTCAACACCAATGTCAAGTCTTCGATGTGTCAGTGTGTGCTTTGTAGTTGGGTACAAGAAAAGAAGAGAGTCCTGGATGGTTTCATATTTTTTATTGAGTGACTCGTTGATTCGTCGCTCTGTTGAGAATGTCTTGAGTCTTAATCAGGAACATACTCTGAGTTGAATGAACTTACTCCCGGACTTTTGGAACCACATACCTCGAGTAAGCAAGGTTTGGGGTTAATCAACCGAGAGTTCAGGGTTTATCTGACGGTAAGTTAACCGTGCTTTCTGGAATACACCCCTGGAGCCCGTTTCAAAAGGAGGTTCAACCAACTCTGAGTTTAAACTTGAACTCTGAGTTGACTTACCGTGAGATGGGAAACTCAGAGTTCTCGGTTTCAGAACGGCTGAATTGTGTTAGTTTATTCAACTCTGAGTACATTAATTCTGAGTTTAGCGCGTGCACCACGACTACGAAAAGTCACGATCAGTGGAGCTCCGAAATTACGATTCACCATGGCAACAGCTCCCGCCAAAAAGACGTTCACGTACTTCAGAGTCAATGCGTAACTTTAATTCTTAATAACTGTCAATAACTTAATAACTATTATATCAGAGGTGAAACTGTACATTATTGAGCTAATATTCATTTTAATGGTATCCCATGGCAAAAAAGGAAAAAGACAGAAAAAAAAAACAAGAACGTGGTGGCAGCAGCTAAAAAAGAAGTATAAAACCACAATTCAATCAAGGTAAAGCTTTAAACATGAAAGGTTGAGGGGTGTAGGCTAAATTACTTTACAAGCATTTGACATTAAATATCATTCAGTGTGTATTTCAGTGCACTGCAGCTTTTTCCACATATTCTAACACTCTTTTCACATAATTAAATATTCTCTAATCCAACCTGTTACATTTATTAATTAGAGTAATAAAATTAACAACTGACTTGTACTCAGTCGACAGCAAGAAGGCAGAGGGAGAACCTGGACCGGCACTGACAGATGAAAAGGAGATGCACTGCAAAAAATGCTTTTCTTACTTAGCAAAATAATCTGTCAATGGGGTAAGAAAAATAATCTTATGTCAAACAGAAAACAAGATTATTTTTCTTACCCCATTGGCAGATTATTTTGCTCGTTTCAAGCAGATTATTTTGCTCGTTTCAAGCAAAAACTCACTTAATTTTGACTTGTTTTTTTTCTGAAAACAAGTCAATAATTTTTACTTGTCTAGAAAATCCTTCTTGATTTCAGAATTTTTAGATATTTTGGCTGGAAACAAGACAAAAAATCTAAGTAAGAAAAGCATTTTTTGCAGTGTGGTCAATTATTGGAAGAATTTTAAAATCCAAAAGTAAACAGAATAACTGTTGCTTTTGTATTAGGAAATAAAGATGACAAAAAAAATGTGAATAATTTGTTTATTTAACAGCTGTGGTTGTGGTTACGGCATATATCTCATACTACTCTTCAATCTGGAATCCTTCTATTCCATAAAGTAATCAGTTTCATTTTCAGGAGGTGCGATGGTGGGAATAAGCTTGTCATCAATGCATCCAACCACACTGGAAATCCTGAAGGAAGTTCAGATTATTGGGTTACTTCCAGAGGTCACAGAAAGATGTTATCAAGTGAATGTCATTTATCAGATTATCCTCATTTAAACCAATTGCTACACCACTGACCTACAGTCCTGTGAAACTCCTCTTTGACGGATTTGTGCCCAGGAAAAAATTCTCAGAATGAGTATGAGAGGGATTCACACTTTTCTTATCGGTCTGCATACAGCGGCCTTACTAATGTGCTCTGCATCTCCGATGTTTTAAAGAAAACTACCATTTAAAATGGCACCGCTCAAATAAACATGCATGTGAATATGGCAATAAATTAATAAAATAAATAAAAAAATAACATAAGGTATTTAGTCTTGTTTCAGTGAAGGGGAAAAAAACGAATTTAAGTGTTTTTTTTATTTTATTTTGCAAATTATCTGCCAATTGGGTAAGAAATTTAAAATATTGTTTCCATTTGCATTAAGATTATTTTTCTTATGACGGCAAAATATCACGTTTACACTTAAAAGGAAAATCCCCCAGGAAACGAGTAAATATCTTAGACCATTTTTCATCTATAGAAAATGCATCTAAACTTAAGAATTTTTAGATATTTGTACTTGAAATAAGACAAAAATACTCAGTAAGAAAAGCATTTTTGCAGTGTGAATGAATTAATAAGGTGTTTAAACATTGCTTACGCTTTAAAACGGGGGAGAAGACTGAAAGAAACTCAGGGTTTACTGAAGAAAACCTGCTCCCGACCAGGTTAGGTTCACAGAGTAAGTTACTACGGTAACTGACTCTGAGTATAAGTTACCTCTCTTTCAGAAACGGGCTTGACTTACCCTGCTTTCTCGGGTTTGACAAACCTCCCATTTTGAAACAGAAATCCAGAGTTTCCTTCATTTCAGGGTTAACATACTCAGAGTTTTCACTTAACCTCCTTTCTGAAACAGGCCCCTGAGCTTATCCTGTAATGTGTGGTTTTACCGTTTGTCAAAACAAGGAGAGACACAAGCGCTATAATGTGGTAATTGCTCAGTTTGGATGTGTGTGTTGTTTATGTTTGTTTAATGATGATATTAGCATATGCAATTATGTGTTTGAATGTGTTGAATGCACGCACATGCATTGTGATACTTTCCAAAATGGCGGCATGTCAGATGGAATGAGGTGGAGAAGACACTAGCACATCCAGTGCAAGAAGGCTTAGACTTTTTAATTTAACTCATCTTTTTTTTTTTTTTTGTGGTGTTCAGTTTTATTTTGGTTTAAAAAGAATGTGATTGCTCTCCTCACAAATCAACTCTTTCTTGTTTTTGTTGTTACATGTTGGACGTTTATTCTCACTTCTTGTCTCCCATGGTGTTTGTAGTTCCCCTTGATTAGCCTCCCCAGGTGTGTCTTGTTGTCTTGTTAAGCTTGTTAGCCCCCTGTGTATACATAGCCCTAGAGTTGCTTTAGTTCTTTGTGAGTTGTTGAATGCAATGGTTGTCTTTTTGCCCGTCATTCTGTTCTAGGTTCCCTGTGGTTTATTGTTTGTTGTAGTTTTTTTTATTAAATATCTGCACATAGATTCTTGCCTCTGTCTGTTTTCCCCAGCTTCTTCACATTATTACAGATTTTCACTGGCATGTCTTTTTGAATAGTGCTTCCTTGAGCCTATATTTATTACAAGTAAAATACTTAAGTACAACTCAAGTTGTTTTGGAATTTGTAAGTTGTAGTGGAGTAATTTTCACTGTAAGCTATCTACTTTTACTCAAGTATGATTTTCAGTTGCTCTTTACACCGCTGGGGGCTAGTTGCTCTAGGCATTGTTTTGTGCTAGATTTTGCTGCTCTCAGCACATTTTTTCACCCTAGTGCATGTATAGTTTGAGTATTCATTTTTAAAGATATTGTTTCCTTTTCACTTTTTTGTTTATTTTTACACTTTTGAAAAGCAGCTTGTGAAAATAAAATCACTTTGGACCTTGGGCAACTCCTCTGTTGTACTATCTCCTGGGCCTCTCCGCAACAAACTTTCTGACAATTACAAAAATGATAATTTATTTTGATCAATTGTTTTCATCTTAATTTTTTGTTTAGGAAAATAACCTTGGTCTGAACCCTTCAACTCAAGCTCTTTTTCAAATTCCTCAACGGCTGTAGTGATGACACAATCTGTAGAGTTGTTTTAACTGATACATGTCGTTTAAAATATGATTATTTAGCCATTAAAATTGTCACAAAACTTTCATCACAACTGCTTACATGTAGTTCCACATCATTTTGAAGGTACCAATCCAAGCAGACTGGACAAGAAACCTAAGAACGTAAAGACAGGTGCAATTCAACACACACACACACACACACACAAAAATTGTAAAAAAAAAAAAAAGTTTTAGACACTTTACAAAATATATATATATATATATATTGAATGTATAAATGCCATGAAATCAACAAGTACATCTCCTTATAATTACATTAGTGCAACATTAAGCAGTAACTAAAATGTTCACAAATTGTGGCTAAGTATTACAAATGTTTTCTTACCTTAACATGCACCGGAGATGTGGATGCTGCTAGAGACTCATTTGAGGATTACTTTATTTTGGATGTGCTCATTACAAAGGTATGCTTACAAAAAAATAAAAATACTAAAATTTTCCCTTAGTATGGCTAGGAAGTGCTAATCTGTCCTTACCTTGATATCCACCACAGACATGGAGACTGTTGGAGGTTCATTTGAGGATGCCTTTATTTTGAATATATTGAATATATATATATATATTTTTTTTTTTAATAAAAAAGCCTTTCCATTATAAATCTTATAATAACACAAAAGAATGATCTTAAAACTTTTTTTTTTTTCCATAAGTACACACTGTTCATTTATTTTCAAGAACAATAATTTACAATGGTATTTGCAAGGGCTCCAAACATACAGCTTTAGGAGGCACATTATGCAGCTTACTGTGACTCTCTCACTTAGTTTGGACATTTTCCCTGTTGTGTCATGGTTTTTGATTTGATTTGATTTTTCCTTTAGTTCAGCTGTGTTGATAATTATCCTCATTTGCTTGTATACTTAAGTTACTCTGTCTCTGTTCACTGTTGTCAGGTCTTGTCTGTGTCTAGAGAAGACACAGCTGGGTTTTTTTTGTGTATTGGATTTATTGAAGATTGCCTTTCACCTTTATCATCATGTTTGTGTGAATGTTGCAACACAACTATTGTGTGACATGTTTGTTGTCCAAATTATCTGTGCCATCAATGTTAGACTATAAACTGTCATCATCAGAGATTATCTGTAAAATAAAATGTCAAAGAAATACTATAGAGAACTTTTGAATGAACCACAAAGTAAGTAACCACAAAATACCTTACATTCAGAGAAGCTGTTTTGTGAAGAGCTAGCAGCAGTACAGGTACATAAACCTGACAGGTGATGAACTTAGCTTTAGGCATCCTCTCAAATTCTTTGTCTGTCAATGGTAAGGGGAAAGTGTCTATGTTGACAAAATAAAATATACGTACAATCATGTGGATATTTATTTTTAACTTCTACAATCGAACAGGTATATCTATACATATATGATGGGTGCAATACCATCATACATAAAAATAGAACAATGTAAGATATGCTTGTTATGGGTTATAAAACTAGTTGACTGTGCAGGAAGCCAAGAAAGCAGTACAGAAAAAAGCTTCCATTTCAATGACATCTGAATTTTTATTGCTAAACATTTTGTAATATTTAGTCCCGTTATAGTTGAATATGTGTGGCTGTTTGGCCATGTCACTGTAGTTCAAACCGATTCAATAATGTAAAAACATAATTCCACTGGTGGGTTTGGTGAGTTTTCATATACAGGCACTGTGTATAGATGAGGCAGTTATAGCAGTAAGGTTTTTTTTTCTTTTCCATTTTTTGGTGTGGTTTGTTAAAGAGGAGAAAAAAATTGTTCCAGTACAGTTTTGAAAACCAATGGAATTCAGAGACATGTTATTACATCCTCAAGTAAATTAAACAAACTTACATCGCAGAGCCCCTGTCTACCATTCCAGCACTACTCAATAATCACAATTTGTTAAAGTAGCAATAGAGTTTTATTATAGAAACAAAGGAAAAAGATAAAGTAGGCTACCTGAAGAATTTTACATGGAAGCACTAAATAAAGTTAAGGAGGGCGCAAAGCCAAAATAACAAAAGAAACTACCTGTTTTAATTAACTAAGCTACTTTATATACAAAACATAGACGTAAATTAAAAAACAGTACTAAAATACTAACTCCCTCTCTAACTAGAAAGAGGAGAAGGTGGATAAACAAAATAAATGGTGCCTACCTCCCTACAGCTTCCTTAAAAATAAATCAATTGAAGAGCACGTCACATGCTATGAGCACAGTATAACGGCAGACAAGACAGGAAAATTCATTTTTACAGACATATGCCCTGACAACATCTTATCTGAAAACAGTTCACTGTTGATCTATTGAAGTTCCCGCATCACCTTGATATACAGTATATTCATGTGCACTGAAGACGTCACTTTCGCTATGCTCACTGCCACTTTTGTCGAACACAGCCCATCCAAATGAGACTGAAAAAAAAAATCGATATTTGGAAAAAAATGTCTGTTATTGGTTATGATCCTTATTTATTACCTCCAACTGTGTTTTGTCCTTTAAAATCTGTGATACATCTGTCAGCTTACTTTTCCGGACATTTATATATATCTTGTACATAATCCATCGCCATACACTGGAGAAAGCCTATTACAGTGGCATACATGCATTTCTGCCGCTATTCATCTGAAATGTGTGCAAAAAAGGCTGGGTACATAATCAGGACTCATGGAGTTGTCATTTTTTTCTTCAGACAGAGACAAAAGTCTGGCTGGAGTAATTAACACCACTCATACTTTGTATATATTAAAGTTCTTGCTGTATTTTATTTTACTTTACATGGAAGTTATCTGTTGCTGATTAGATGTCTTCTTTGTTCAGGATTTTTGTAAGAGACATGGGGATTTCAGTCACGCCTAAACAGGCAAAAAAAAATGGAATAATCTAAAAGAAAAATACAAGGTAAGACCTCCTTTTGCAGCCGCCTGAGCTGCAGCAGATGGCTTCTTTTTTTTTCCATTTGGCCCTTGGGTTTCTTTGTTGATCCCAGAAGGTAATCGCTGGGAAATACTTAACACCCGAGAGGCCAAGGTGGAACCATTCCTTTACGTCATGGCCCACCGAGTTGGCCAGTTCCACTGCCCTGCCAAATGTATGGGGGTAGCTGAAGCCTTTTCTTTCTGCCAGGTCTCTGCATAGATCCTGGGTTGTACAGCACCCTACCTCCTTGGCCAGCAGGAGGGGTGCAGGTTGTTTTAAACTGTCAAAGGAGATTCTGTTATTCCTCTCATCCAAATCACATAAAAGGACCCATATTGAAAGGGTTATGTGATCCACATCTGGAGAAGCGGTGGAGACTCCCCGACGCTTGCACTTTTGATTGGTGACAAGCCCAGAAATCCTTGTCTCCTTGTCAGACTGTTGGTGTCTGTCGAATTGGTTCCCAAGCTGACAGAGAACTGTGTAGATTGGGCAGAGTCGGGCTTTCCAAAAAACAATTCCTCGAGGGCCAGCTCACATTGAAATGCTGTCCAACTGTTTGTGAAGCCACCTCGACCTTTGGTTTCAAACAGCAAGGTATAAAGGGTGGTGGTAAGGTTGTTTACCACTGGCTGCACAACATGACGCAGGCTCAGCTTATGCTCATTATCTTTTAAAAGGCAAGAGCATGAGGGTCTGTTCTAAAAGGTGTTGAATGGCATTGGGCTTGTAAAAGTCTTTAGTGTCAAATCTGAGCAGGAAGTGTCCCTTTAGAACAGGGATACTCAAATCTGGCTCATGAGATCCACTTTCCTGCAGAGTTTAGCTCTAACCCTAATCAAACACACCTGAGCATGCTAATCAATGTCTTCAGGATCATTAGAAAATCACAGGTAGGTGAGTTTGATCAGGGTTGGAGCTAAACTCTGCAGGAAAGGATCTCACGAGCCAGATTTGAGGATCACTGCTTTAGAAGAAAGACTGCCTCAATTCTAGCATGTGTCTGGCAGATCATTTTTCTGGCCAAGTCGTCCCTGTGGTCAGCATATGGCTTGGCATTTTGGAGGATCTTGCGGGTGTGGTTAGGGTTGTGTACACCACAGGTTGTTATGAGTCTGCTCACAGGGTGTTTGGTCATTGCAGCATGAACATGAGGTGTGCACGAATGTGATGCGGGAGTATTTGTCAGCACTAGTGAAGATGTCCATCAGTTGTCGGTCAGTGGTTAAGGGGTGTTGGTTGAGGTCTGATTGAAAAGTAGCTGCTTCAGGGATGGTGGTGGCAGTGTATAGAGTTCCTCTGTGCCCCACAGTATCTTGAAGGCTGTATCTCGACCACATGAAGTCGGTCGTCGGGTCTTTTGCCAATAGTGTGCACGCAGCATGACGTGACGAGTGGACCCCTTTGTTGTTCACTAATGATGAAATTTACATTGTATTTTCATCTTTTTGACCAAACTTGCTGAGAAAGATGACTGGGTCGGGTCCCGGTCGACCTATTTGATTGTCTGCACGAGTAGTCCCAGAATGAATGAATGACTGGTCTGGATGTAGAATGTGCATACACCCTAACTCATTCAGATTTGCTTTCAACATGGTTGGACATTGCATGTCTTCTGGCGGCAGTGCCTTCAGCATTGTGGCAAAGACATGCAGGACTGAGTTAATGATTTGAGCTGCATTGGCCCTCGCCGCTACCTCCGTGCTGAAGACTGGGTGTGGGTTCTTGGTTTCCGCAGTCATACAATAAAAGTCCAGGAGGTTGCCACCATCCACAAATGCCAAGGTGTGCCCATAGGTTTTGGTTAGGGCAGAAACCCCTTCAGCGTTGTTCTCTGTAAGGGGTACATGTTTTTTAGGGAGTGCCAGGGTCTGCCCCACAATCTTCCCCACCAGCAGATAATGCAGTTGAGCTCTGATTGCAGTTTGATCTTTTAGCTTGATTACAACACCATCAATGTCATAGTCATAATTTATTGTGCCCTTCGCTTACAGGACTGTTGTGGGAAAAAGGGGGATGTGGAGGTCCTTGTCTCTCAGAAATTGTTCTAGAGTGTGGTGGCTGTAAAACGCATCAAGCATATTTTTGGTGTTCTTGGTACATGCCCCACTGAAGACATCCCCGTAGAGGAATTCAAGTTCTTCATCCGTGTAGTCTAGGGCAGTGGTTCTCAAACTTTTTACACCAAGTACCACCTCAGAAAATATTTGGCTTCCCAAGTACCACCATTATAACCAACATTAAAATACAGTAGCACCTATGCACAGTTTTAAATAAAAAACGAGTCAGTTTTATTCCTAGTAAGAATATTTATTATTGGCAGCCTCTTAAAACATTGTAAATACACAGTTTGAACATTAACACTGCACTGTGCTTACTTCCAGGTAAATAAAAAACTTAATTATTAAATTAAAATATATTGTATCTAAAAGTGAAATAAAAACTGTACTGTACTTAAATGTTGTTAAACTATTTAAATAAAGATTAAATGAAAATGTATCGTACTTAGGTTTTATTTCACTTTTAAGTAGCTACAATACATTTTCATTTAATCTGTAAGTACAGTAGAGTTTTTATTTATCTTTTAAATAAAAAAATTACTTGATTAAAAAAAAAAAATAATAATAACAAAGGCTGTATGTGTAGCTGCAAGACAACAATCAGGCCACGTGTCCACCAAAGCCAGCTGAAAACGCCCAGCTGTGAGCTCTTGAACGGCGAACACGACAAGAATAAAATCCTCATCCGTTTGGGAAGGTGCGTGCGAAGTCAGCGGAGGCTCGCGAAGCGGAGCCAGGCGAAAGTATATATCCAGCTTGAGAGGGCAGCATTTTTTTGTTGTTGTTGTTGTTTTTTCAGTTGAGACTCTGTGGTTGCTATGATATGGAATATCCGCTGAAGTAATATGGCAGACGCATCGCAAATGAAATGTTTCTCCAAGTATTATTTTTCATAACAATATTATGGTACTCCGGCAATTCCATCTGGTAAAGACAAAAATACTCGGAGACAAGCAATATTAACTTCTCCATTGTTGTTCAGTCGTAGTACAAGCATGGTGTGACGTATTAGTCCCACGCCTCCTCCACTCTGATTGGTTAACTGACTAAAAAGTGACAGTGATGAGCGCTAAGTTTTACCCAAAGTTGAACATCATTCAACTCTTGGTGCCGAGAAAAAAACGGCCGAGTGCTCAGCATGAAAAAGACGCTCCCATTTAAAACAATTAAAAAATTCGCTAGTCTCGGGGAAAACAAAAACGTTTTGGTGGACATGCAGCCTAATTTATATTTAATTCAGAGATTCCTCTGCGTACCACTAGAGGAAGCTCACGTACCACTAGTGGTATGCGTACCACACTTTGAGAACCACTGGTCTAGGGTAAGTTCTATAGTTTGGGTTATGGTTCGTTACAAGCAGTGTTGGGCACGTTACTTTAAAAAAGTAATTAGTTATAGTTACTAGTTACTTCTCACAAATAGTAACTGAGTTAGTAAGTGAGTTACACCATTATAAAAGTAACTAATTACCAGGGAAAGTAACTATTGCGTTACTTTTTTTAAAAAAAAATGTCCAAATGTCAAATAACTTGGATGCCCCCAATATTAAATATGTTAAATGAATGAAATGGACACTAAATAGAATTAATTATTATTATAAAACATTGTACACTAATCTGCACTATTTTAATGTTTCTGTGGTACAATGTGAGAGACACCTATCAAATTCAATATAAATATCTGACACTTAGCATCTGTCAGCATTATAAGATGATAGAACTTTAGTAATTAGAATAACCATGTATGAATGCATATTTGTCATGTTGACTGAACTTAGGACTGGTGGTGGTGCTTAAGATATTGTTTGTCATTTAGTGTTTCTATTAAAAAAAAAGGGGAAAAAAAACTAAAAATAATAATGATAAGATAACAAAACTACTAGGAATTCTACTACTAATAACAATATAAAACGCACTAAGGATTAATGAGCTGCTGGGTTCATGAATATTAATCACGTTGTCTGCGTTCGCTCGAATTGATTTGCTGAAATCAAAACAGGGTTAGCAATAGGTGAGGACCAGCCAATGAGATTGTCGTTTGCACAGTAGTTCCACCCACTAATAGAGAAACTGGCAGTTCTTAAAAAAATTCCAAAGGAACTTGATTATTCTGACACGAAAATACAACAAAGAATATCGTTTACATGTAGCGCGTCAATTCTGCATGGTATGTAAGACTCTCTTGCTCTGTATCTTTCTTTGCGTGCCTGTGAGAAAGCGATGGCGAGTCGTGCGCCTTCAGCTTCACGCTAGAGTGTACGGTACGTCAAATACAGTTACTGCACATTCAGATGAACTGAAAATAATATTATAATAAATTATAGTACCGCCGCATTTTATTGTAAGTAACGGTAACGGCGTTGTAACGGGGGAAACAGTAATTTGTTTGATTACTCGTTACTAGAAAAAATAACGCCGTTAGTAACGCCGTTATTCCCATCACTGGTCACAAGGAAGTAACAGTCAATGATCAGCTGGGTATCAATCCTAGGGTGAAAGAAATAAGGGCTGAAAAAGTGAAGTGATCCCGCCCACTCAGAATAATTAACAATAAAAATGTATTACATTTTTGAAGAAATATGAGATCTTTCATGTACCATGATTGATACCTGCTATTTTTTTTAAATTCCTTCCTTGTTTTGTCCTATGTGGTTGCGAAGTAATTACTTAAATAGCACCTACTCAAGAGAATATGCGATTTCAGGAGCAGCCTACTTCTCATTGCTACCTCCTATTGTTCTAAAAGAGGTATATTCTTGATGGCCCCCAGTCATTTCAACAAACAGTACAAGGGCATGTGTCATCCTATTATTACATTAATGTGTTCTATGGTAATTAGTGTGAATTGGGTATTTGAGCTGCATTTTCTAAATATTGGGTGGCATTTGAGAGAACTGATTTGTACAAAATGTTTTTTGTTATAGATAATTGGTTGAAACAACTCATGACGTCCGCAGATTAGAGCCCAAATCCATTAAAAAAAAAACTCTGACTTGGATACCAAAGAGGATAGCTGGATAAACAACAAAGGTTTGTTACAGTTCTTCATAAAACTGTTATGCTGATTGCAAAGACCTAAGAAACATAAATCAAAGGATCACCTTCACTTTTGCCTGCTTCTGTTGCCAAATGTTGGACATTTCAAAAGTGTCGATGGCTTCAGCCTTGTAGCAAACTGTAACAAGTTTGTCTAAAAATGTCACATTTTATCCTTAAAAGGGAAGAACCATCATGAAAGGGATTGTTGATGACAAGATTTTGTATTTTTTCTTTACAACACCAATGATTCTCTTTATGTGTATCCTCAGGTGTGCCATGTGTCTTGTCTCCTCCATATCCTTCGCTTCCAGCTGCTGTTGTCCCTTTGTAAATGCTGGAACTTTTGCTTCAGCACACATCAATTCCACACTCTCTTTTACGTCAAAGCCTTGATCAGCTAATACTAAGTCACCTGGCAGTAATTTGTCCAGAAATCCACAGTTCTCAGTCATTTATTTGTTCTTGTGGAGTCATACTTATTAGGTATTTTGGTCCCATGTCGAAACTCACAGTCCGACTTTCTCGACTTGAAGTTCTATTTTTAAGGCAGCTGGACGTGCCCTTGAGTGGCGGTATAATGCTTCTGGACTGTTCCTTAAGAAAGACTTAACTCCCAAACTGACTTAACTCCCAGAAGTTACTCAACCCGAGGTCGAGGACACCATCAGGGGCATGAGATCCTCCACCTGTGCCCTCGACCCCTTTCCTACAACTCTGGTGAAAGCAAATATTTCTGCCATCAGTCCGTTTATCACCATGATAATAAACCAATCCCTTCGAGGGATAATCCACCCCAAAATGCAAATTTTGTCATTAATCACTTACACCCATGTCGTTCCAAACCTGTAAAAGCTTCGTTCGTCCTCGAAACACAATTTAAGATATTTTGGATGAAAACTGGGAGGCTTGTGACTGTCCCATTGACTGCCAAGTGAATTAAACTGTCAAGGCACAGAAAAGTGTAAAAAACATTGTCAAAATAGTCCATCTGCCATAAGTGGTTCAGTCTGAATTTTATGAAGCGACGAGAATACTTTTTGTACGCAAAGAAAATAAAAATAACGACATTTGTTCAACAATTCATCTCTCTGTCTCTGTGTCAGCGTAGCGCCATTTTGAAAAGCATCCGATGGACGCAAAGTGCGTACGCTATTCTCTGTCATCAGTAACGCATGGATACGCTGTATTCTCGTCGCTTCATAAAACTCAGATTGAACCACTGATGGCAGATGGACTATTATGACGATGTTTTTCATACTTTTCGGTAATGGCCTTGGGAAAGGGGAAAGGGATTCAATTGTTCATTTTCATTTGGAACAGCTCTACAAATGACATTCCCTTCTCGAAGTGCCCTTCAAGGGCCCAAAAAATGCTCTTTGGACTTTGCCCTGTATATACAATTCAGGCACCTCAATTAGGCCAAATGCAACACAATTGTGACATCACAACAACAAGCACTGCTTGCACTAAATTGGCACAAACCTTATTTAACTTCTAAGTGAAAAGTACTTTACAGCTGTGTCAGTTATTTACGTCAGTCAAGCAGGTTAGATTTATACAGAGAGAAAAAACAAACAGCATAATACTTTTAACTACATTACAATGACAACTACTATTTGTTCATTGTATTTTTATGTTCTATGCAAATTAAGCCTATGGGAATTACGCAACAGTAAAATACAATGTTCATAATAAATTAGCTTGCAGAAAATTTCTTATGTTACTTTAATTAAAGTGGACTTAAACACAGTCTATCCAACTGAAGTAGCATAAAATTGCTTCTAGAAATGAAGTTATAAATTTGTGAAAAAAGTGTTTCAGTAAAACCAAAAATTGTAATGCACTGATCGGTGTAGCTGTTTATTAGCATAGATGCATTTCCAAAACACCATTCCAATTTCTGCTATTAACTCATGCATACTGGGTGCAACACAGCTTTGAAGAGATCTCAAAATGTGATAATGTAATTCAAGAACCTCAATTTCTGTGCTTGGGCTACCAGCTAAACTTTGAATAACACTTTGTCATTTGATAACTTCCCCGTTATACTCTTGGGTTACTTGTAACAATAGACATCAAATAAAATAAGAAAAACATACAACAAGTTCTATTTTGTTTTGTAAGGCCATTCAAGCATCCATTATGGATTAAACAATAACTTTAAGCCAGTCCAAAAGTGGGAGCTTGAATGATGCCCTCACACATGTACTTGGTGAACATCTCGTAGGTGTTATGGATGGGAAGTTTTAGTTTTACAAGACAAGTACTGGCCTCAGGGTACTTCCGTCCCATCTCATGAATAAAATTGAGCATAAGCTGCGAAGAAAAACCAAGTGTTCATGCGCTTGCGCTGTTTTGTCCCACTTTTAACGCCATATATTTTTGCCTAACAAACTTTGTTTTATTGTCAGTGTAAGCATTGTGGTTTTGTTTGCATCACTGTTTTCACTTTGATCAGCATCAATAAAGGCCAAGTTATCTGGCAAAAAATGCATCAAATAAGTTTGACATTGCAAATATTACATAATGATCATTTTAAAATTTGATTACACTGTTAAACATCTAAGGTTTGTATGTCAGGGATTATCCTTTATACCTTCAATTTCAATCTCTTCAAGAGTTTTGCCCTGAAGATCTGCAAGTAATAATTTTGATATTTTGGCCAACTGGGTTGCAGCCTCTGGAAGCCGAAAGTAGTCTCTGTGGACATGAATATTTTTAGGTTTAGCACCTGGGACAGAGTTGTAACATGTTTGCGCAATTGTGTTGACCTGAGGGTTTTGTGCAACACACTCATTTTCATAAATCCTCAGACAGTCTTGTCCTCAAGGAGTCAAACAGTTGGGTTTTCTTCTGGGACTCCACACTTTTTCTACGGCTTATGAGATGTTTTAAGGCATCAACCATGTCTGGTGATAGCAACACTGCTACTTTTCGCCCCTTTTACCCCTAATTTACCCTTACCCCTAATTACCCCTAATTACACCCAAGTGAAGGTTTTTTTAAACTTTGTTAGGCCAGCAGCAACATCCTTATGTAGGACAGCTGTGTCCCTCTCCAGAAAGCTTTTTAGTTGCATCTTTGCAACCTCTCCTCCACATCTTCTGTTGAACGTTATTATTTTAGCTAGCATTGCTTTGCAAAGTTCTGCATAGACTTGTGCTGATGGCGTCTTTTTCAAGTTCTCAGATCCTAAACCAATAACCTTTAAGATGCTGGTGAAGATGTTGTACATCATCTGTATTGAGTTTGTGTG
>JAFVLL020020726.1:0-11023 GCA_021397915.2 Tor tambroides | reverse complement strand
TAGACATGCTTTTTGATTAATACAACTTCATTTAACCATTAAAAAGGAATCCAGAAAAATTAAAACAGAAAAAAACGGAATCCACCCACCCCACCCACCCCACCCAAAGCCAGAAACCTAGGGGAAACCCTGAAATGCATATTCAATAAGGTCAGGAGCAAAAATAACTGTGTCCACGCCTTCTCAGCGCTAATTCTTCACTGCGCGTCTTTAGAAGATCCTGACAGTACTATTTTAATGCCAAAAGATGGTTTGTGCTGGCGCAAGGTGTTAGTAAATATGGCCCTTGAAACTTTGAAAAAGCACTTTCAGTACTTTTTCGCAGTATTGATACACCGATACCAGCTGCGCTTTCTCGCTCTCTCTTCTCTCCGACAGTGAGTTCACACACACCGCAGTGTAACATTAATTAACCTGTTGTCCAACTAAATACACATTTAGTAACATATTTGTACTCCATACTCCCTTCATAATGTCAGTTGAGTGTTTGAAATAACTTGGTTTTGTGATCTGATGTGGCTTCTTTTCATAGAATGAGGAGGAAAATATTTTAGAATACTCTACATGCTATGTCGATTAGCATTGGATTATAAAAATATATTATTTGTATGAAAATACCTGAAATGGCTTGAAGATCATGGATAAAATGCAATTGTAATGTGATCTTGTGTTTATTATCTTCAAGTTTAATCATCAGTTAAATAAATATGCAAATTATTTTTCCTACTACCTCGAGAAGTTTTCATTAATATAGAAATAAATCTCATTGTTATGTTCTAGCCTTGTTATATTTATCTTTCAATAAAAATCACACTTTTCATGTCCTTAATGTTGTGGCAGTTTTTTCCTATGGTATAGTAAATGGTTTAAAATAATTTTGATGGCTCTTGGAATAGATTATACTTGTCTAGGTGGGTCCTGGGATAAAAAAGTTTGGGAACCCATGATACAGAAGACCAGCTAACTTCTGTTAATATTACTGGGTGAATGTTACCCAAAGTTCTGAGAATGTCCCCTGTTATATCTGGATTCATATTACTTTTACATCAGTTTCGATTGATATTTGTCACAGTTCTGTGCTGGAAGAAAAGATCTGTTGCTGCTTGTGTTACACTGTGGCTTCAACAAGGAAATGAACGCAGAATTAAACTATATTGGGCTCTCAGACAAGTAAACAATGTTTTGATGTCGGAGCCATAGCTACATATTGAGTCATGGCGCTGTGAGTTTGATTCTGGCTCATAATGTTTTCTCATCCAATTCCGTGCTCTTTCCCCATCAAAAACGATAAATGCTTTGATTTTAGTTAGTAAATGCTTTTATATATCTGGAAGTGTCTTTAAATGATTTCCTCTGTCTGGCTATAAAATGATAAGCTGTAAGTTACAGAGCTTGAATTGCTTCCATGACTTTTTCTCATGTGTATTGAATAATTGACGGTGCGCGTGTTTGTCAGCCTCAATACAATAAACTATGAGGATGTAAAGAAAAATCAATGCTGCCACCTCCCCTTCCCTCTCAATCTCTAAGCACAAGCGATCGTTCATAACCGGACAACAAGAAAAAAGAAATTTATAGATTTTGCTTTGGATAGTACATTTTGCCCAGCTCATTTTGTGCCAGATAACATCTCAGACGGCCATCACTGTCAGCTACCGCTTCTAAAAGTCCATTCAGACATGACCTAATGTGCGATAGAGACAGCAGCCAGAGAACGGTGATTGACTCGGTGGTGTCTGACAAGCAGATGACCCTCTCAGGTTTATTATACCTTCAAATGGTGACCAAAAGCTGTTTTCAGGCTGTAAAAGCATACAAGTAAGCGTGAGTGTATGTATGCAGGTGCAGCGCACATGTGTTTTGGTGTGCATCTCTTGAGAGAGGTGGTATATAACTCAACTGGATCACAGCTGGTAAGGTAAGCTGCTAGGCCATTTTTTAGGCCTGCAGGGGGTTTTGTACTGAAACACAGTGATTCATACTTTATGGCTGTTGTGGTGTCTGAATACAACATAAACCAAAATAACAATAGCAGTGCACTAGATGGGTCCAGTAAGAGTAGAAATGTACCTTGCCTCTGCTATTAAAGATACATGACAACTTTTAAGTTCATCTACTGTATGTAATTGAGGCTCAAACCAGTGGTGGAGGTAACGAATTAGAACTACTCACGTTACTGTAATGAAGTAGTGTTTTCGGGTACTTGTACTTTTTTGAATATATTTTTAAAGCTGTACTTTTACTTGTACTTAAGTACAAATTTAGCAAAATAATCTACTTCGTTACTTTTAAATCATAGTTCGTTGCTGAGTATGTGACCCCCTGCAGCAGGTTTTGAAGAGCTGATCAGGAGCTCAGCGTAACTTATGGACTCAAAGTTTGGAGAAACAAACAACATGGTAGTGTTATCCTAAATATATATTTTGATACCGATAATGAAATATCTGATACGGTTCCATTACTCATTATCCACAGTATCTACCGTATATACACCGATACACGCTGCATCTCTCTCTCCTCTCCGACAGCTTGTTTGACACGCATCGTCTCCTGTCAAGTACACAGTCTGAATGTCCGCGCAGGATTGCAGGTATTCCGCATAGTTTTAATCATTCCTACACAAATGTGGTTTTATTGTAACATGAGAACACAGTCATGTAATCTCAGAAAACTGGATGCGAGCTCTCAAATAGGCCTAATTTATGCAAATGAACTGCCTGTCCTCTCATTCCGATATTGCTTGTGCGCAGAATGTGTGCAATCACGATCTCTCTGTGCTTTTAAAGTAGAAATGATTTCTCTTTACTCTTGGATTAAACTTTGTGAAAGGTTATCAACCATTCAGAATAGATCCACGTCTGACTGATGGAAATGCTACTGGAAATTTTATTGGCTGTAAGTGAATTGCACCAGAAAGTCTGTCAACAGTCAGAGACGGATCTTTAATTTCTTTACAATGCAAGTTTATGCTAGAAATGTTTTGGAATGGGATATTTGTCTGATTTGTACATATAAATATCCTAGTCTGTCTAACTGCATCTCTACATTGTACAGACATTACAGGTCAAAGCCATCCATTTACCAAAATAACATAAATGGCTCTTAAATCACTGCTTAAAAAAATTCAGTGTTGTCATATTTCGAATACCTCAACTAAATTGAGGTCATTTGTTTTATAATTTTATTACTGACTGTGTACTTGTCTTTTTTTGTAAATTCAATTCAGTTTGAAATCAAATTTGAAATCATGCTTCCTTGTGCTGTAAGCTTTTGCAACAAAGTTACCCTATTTTAAAGACACAAATACACAGAATGAGCAAATGTTTAAGATTGAGATTTTTGTAATGGTAATTGATCAATGTTTATATGTATGTAAATAAAAGCCTATATGAAAATATGTTCATCATATAAAGCGAAAGTGTCTTTTTAGAAGACTTGGATTAAACCACTCAAAGCTTGACGTAATGATTGCCTTGAAAAAAATGGATCGACAAAAAAAATTGAGATATTAAAATATCTATATGGCAGTATACAGTATGTGATAGTTTTATTGAAAATGATTGACGTCGTCATGAAATAAAAAAAAATGACCCCATTTTTTGGTGCACATTACTAGTCTTGTTGTGAACAACTGAACGGTGCAAGTCAATACACCGGTAAAAATTGTCTGCCGTCGTAATCTTTAATCAAAAACTGAAAATTTGCCTCTGCTCGGGAATGGCGTTCTCACTCTGATGACGTCAATTTGACAGCTTGGGGAGAATCCTCTTGTTAAGTCGTGATGTAAGGAATGCTGTTTCTGGGTCAGTGCCTCTACTCATTTTATTTGAGAATGCTGTCTCAACCGCCATTTATGAGCACTATTTAATATTTCATATTTAAGCTAAGCATATAAAAATTTTGCTGGGCACACTACAGTCTCTGTGCTCACAGTGTCCCAGACACTAATATTTTAGTTGAAACACTGTCTGGCCATCTGGGATTTCAGTATGGAGATAAAGGTTAGGGTTATAATTTTTCAGTATTACATGACACTGTGGGTGTATATTAGCACAGTTTGTTGTTTTCTTGGGGCGTCTGGCAGAGCATCAGGACCCAGAAGTGGTGAAGCGTGATGTCAGACTTAACAAGCAGATATTCTTAACCACTCCTATCCAACCGTGTATCTGCTATGAGCAAGAGGTGGAGAGGAGGTGCGCCACAGTAAAAACCCCTCCCTTTATTCAATATTCTGTTTCACTTGAAAATGCATCACAACACTGAAGTCAGTTGCAACTTCCGGTTCATGGGGACCTTAATATTGATATTTTTCAAGGTATTGAAGTTAGAAATAACTGTATCATGACCACTAATTCACGTACTTTGCTAATAAGTTAAAAGTGGGTTTTGTTCAAAGCAGCTATTATCCACATAGATCTTTGATATGAATGAATACGAAAATCATTAAATATCGCCGGCCAAAAAGTAACTAGTAACTAGTACTCTGAGTAGTTTTTGAGAAGAGTAATTTGTACTTTTACTTAAGTACTGTTTTGACACCAGTACTTTTACTTGTAATTGAGTATTATTTCAGCAATGTAACAGTACTTGTGCTTAAGTACAAATTTTCAGTACTCTTTCCACCACTGGCTCAAACTTTAAGAAAAAAAAACATTTATGCATGTGGTAGATGCTTTTACTCGAAGGTTCGGTATATACATGTTATCTAGAGATAAAACTCGAGCTATTACTGAAAATAATTTCCATGTTAATGGAATAGTTCACCCGAACATGAAAATTTTGTCATCGTTTACTCACCCTCATGTCGTTCCAAACCTCTATAAGTTTCTTTCTTAAGTTGAACACAAAAGAAGATATTTTGAAGAATCAAACAGTTGTTGGTCCCCATTGACTTCCATATTAGGGAAATAAATACTATGGAAGTCAATGGGGACCATCAACTGTTGGATTACAAGCGTTCTTCAAAATATTTACTTTTATGTTCAACATAAGAAAGAAACTCATACAGGTTTGAAACAACATGAGTAAATGATGACAATTTTCATTTTCGGGTGAACTATCCCATTAAGGCCAATAACCGGCAAATATATATGTAAAAAAGTTAGTAAATATAGAAATACAGAGTAAATATAGCGAATATACAGAGAATATATAATATATAGAGAATATAGTCAATATAGAGTATTTGCTGACATGCACCAAAATCTAATATTGACTCTGATACACACACACACACACACACACACATATATATATATATATATATATACTGTATATATATTAGTATTATGTTGGGATGGCTAAATTCCCTTTTAGCATTTAAAATTACTCATTTTTATTTTTAGTGCCTTATTATTTTTATTAAGTGAGCATTTATTGGCATGCATTTGAATATGCAATGCTGATGGATACAACATATATCTAGTATGCAGTACTAAATAATAATTAAATATTGCACATCCCTAATTTTACCAGTTGTCAGTTCCCTGGAATTTGAACACATGACCTTGAAGTCGCTATCACTAAATTCTAGTATTTGAGTTACAGGAACACCTGCACCCACAGATGCGTGTAAAATTTTATAAGCGCCAGTTTCCAGGACTTTGACAGAATGATGGAGGCCTGAGTGTGTTGTCTGGATAAATGATTGCTAGGATAGTGCAAGTCACACAGTCAACATTCTTCAAATCACATGGTTGAACAAGCTCGAAAGGTTTCTGCTAGTGTTTGTGAAATGAACCTCAGTCATGACTTAGTTTCATAACAATCAGATGGGTTTTGTCATAACTTCTCATGCAATCATTCTAAGCTATTTAAAAACTTAATGTTCTCGTCCTTGGGGAAATCATTTGTGACATTCAACTGCTTAAAAGCCTTTTTCTCGACTGTGTACAAGGTTGATTGTGATAATACCTGTGAACAGATCCAAGGCTTGGGTATTTTAAGCAGTTAGAAATTCACCAGATCGTTTAGGGTCATGCACATTATGAGTCGGAGTTTCACTGTGGGTCCTGTGACATTTACCCACTCGGAGCCAAACAGGGACATAAGCAACTGACAACCCCACCCTGCCAACTTCTGCCATCCAACAGGACCATTTGGCTCCCTCTGTCTCCATCCGTTTATCACGCCTGCAAAAACACGACAGGTGCAGCTATTTACCTCCCCATGTAGTCTAGAAATGAATTTCTCCCCAGAGGGTGAGAGTGTGAAGTGACCTTGTGTCTTTGTCTGACAGAGCTGCTGCTGTGGGACTCCACACATCAGTGTGCGGGTGCTTGACATCAGCTGTTTATTTTACGTGTCCAGGGTGATGTACATTTGTGAAAGTAGTAAACTTTTAACAAACTGATGGTTTGTTAACATATATCTGTTTTAATAAGAACTAAGCATCTCTGAAATAATTAAAAAGGAGAATCTTTAAAAAAAAAAAAAAAAAAACTTCAAAGTGCCAAGTTCTTAGAAATGTTATATTCGAATTCATGTTGGTTACAGACATTAATTTTTATACTATTTTCCAAAAAAAAAAAAAAACTGTCTGATAAAACTGTCAAGTGATAACAAATATTATGAATGTTTGAGTCATGAAAATCAGGATGCCTTTATGTATAATGCATTATAAAGGGTTATTAAATGTTATAATGCATTATAATTATTCATAATGTGCATTGTAATACATTATATGTTGTCGTAAATAATTATAACCAAATTTAAAAAGCATAGTGTAACACTGAATTGATAAGTCTTATAATGTATTAACTGTGGTTACAATTATTCATGAGATTGTACAATGCATTATAAGGTGCATTACAAGGCATGATTAGTACATTAAAACTACTTTTATAATGCATTATACATAAAGGCTTTAAGTAAAGTATTACCCAAAATTTTTGTCTTCATATAAAAAAATACAGTATGTGACATTTTTGGGGATTATGTGTTCAAAATGATTTCTTTCATGTTGGTTACAATTGGGTGGACAAATTTTATTAAAAAAATAGTTTTTTTCCCCTCTGAAATAACCATTACGGTAACACTTTAGAATAGGGAACGCTTATTCACTATTAACTACAACTTTTCCCTCAGTAAATTCCTAATTTGCGGCTTATTAATAGTTAGTAAGGTAGATGTTAAGTTTAGGTATTGGGTAGGATTAGGGATGCATAATAAGGTCATGTAGAATAAGCCATTTATAAGTGCTTAATTACTACTAATAATTGGCTAATATTCTAGTAATATGCATGCTAATAAGCAACTAGTTAAGAGACCCTAAAATAAAGTGTTACCATAATTACATATTTTGGCGTAATATCAAAATAAAATAATTGTTAACATTTTAATAATAACAACTGTTATTATTATTATGCTATTTATGCCAACATTAGTTTTTTTTGAAGAATATCAGTCTTTTTCTATTTTACATTTTCCAGACAGTTGCAGCACCAAGCCCCACAGAGGACGACGAAATAATTTGAATTCAGAAAATGAATAAATTTTCTTAATTGAACAGATGTATTATCCACAACTTTCGTGTATTTTTGATTATCTTAATAGATCTGGGCAAACAAAGTGAGCAGTGTTCATTTAGAAGCAATGCACTGCAGTTATACTGTTTTTTGTGCCCTTAAGTTACAGAAGTTACTGGATTGAGTACCAGTTTTTATAATACATTGTCTCATCCAATTATCATTATCCTTCAACATAAAATCATTTGTGGTGCAATTAAATAATGATTTTAGTAATCTGATTTTTCAAGTCAAAAATTATGAAAGAATAATGAAATGAGTTAGATAATATCACAAACAGTCAAAAGAACGTTTTTAATTATAGTTGAAACCTAATTATGAGAGCTGACTGCAAATTTAAAAGGGATATGGATATGGATCTTGTTTTGTACTGTCTTATATTTAATGTAAATGATATTAAAGTCTTAATGACTGGATAGGAATACATAAGTGATGCCATATATTAAAAAAGGAAAGAAACTATAGCTACGTGCTGTGAAACCTTAAAATGGTTGTATAGTTATAACTAGCTAGACTAGAATTATATAAATACCTGGCAATAAATTTTCAATTAAAACATATCTGGGGGCTGTGAATCTCTTGGCACAGGTTAAACTTGAAGCAAACATATGTCTCATTCTCCTTGGCACGTAAAGCCTGTCTCTGTAGTGTCTTTGCTGGGGAGAGAAGCTGTGGGATATGGGGATACACTGCTAACCTGACAACATTTCAGTGCTTTAGCTTCAGGTCAGACTGCAGATTCGCTCTTGTGATATGTTTTCATCTACTGCAAGCTCAAGGAATACAATATAAAATGAGAAAATCTAGGCTTGATATGACAACTCCACTTCAACACCTCAGTTTCTTAACTTTTTACATTTCCTTTTTCTGACATAACATTTTATTTTCCTGGATTTTCACTGGTTAACTTTGATACTAAGGTGGTACTGTGGTGCAATGATGGTATCAGATGGTAATACCATGGTACCATGTGTAGTTTGGGGTCAATAAGATAATACTTTTATTCAGCGTGGGAACATTAATTTGATCAAAAGTAACAATAAAGCCATTTATAATGTTTCAAAAGATTTTTTTTTTTTATGTTGTTCTTTTGACCTTTCTATCTATAAAAGAATCCTGAAAAAAGTATAATGGTTTCCACAAAAATATTAAGTGATACAAATGTTTTCAAGATTGATAACAAATGTTTCTTGAGCACCAAATCATCATGATTTCTGAAGGATCATGTGACACTGAAGACTGGAGTAATGGCTGCAGAAAATTCACCTTTGCCATCACAGAAATAAATTATATTTCAAATATATTCTATTAGAAAACAGTTCATTTAAATTGTAATATTATTTCACTATATTACTACATTTGGATTAAATAATTGCAGTCTTGATGAACATTTATAAGAGATTTATTTCAAAAACATTTTAAAAATTACAACACCAAACTTTTGAACGGTAGTGTATATTATGATACTAAATGATTATAATATTCATATACTAGGGTATTTACATGGTACTACAAAGAATACCATGGTACTGCCATAGTATATGTCCAAAAAATCATGATTTTCGGTTGTTCTTCTTGAATTTATTTTCTTTTGAAATTTCTATTAGATTTTTTTTTAAATTTCTACATAAAAGAATCCTGAAAAAGTACCATGGTTTCCACAAAATATATGTTTCCACAAAAAATATTCCACAATAAATAAATAAATAATAAAAAGTGGTGCAAATGTTTTCAAGATAACAGATGTATAGAGATGTGTAGAATAACAACAAATGTATAGAAATGTATAGAATAGCAAATGTTTCTTGAGCAGCAGACCAGCACATTAGAATGATTTCTGAAGGATCATGTGACACTGAAGACTGGGGTAATGATGCTGAAAATGTAACATTACCATCACAGGAATAAACTACATTTTAAAATATATTCTAATAGAAAACAGTTATTTTAAATTGTAATATTATTTCACTATATTACTGCATTTTGATATAAGAAATGCAGTCTTGATTAACATTTATAAAAGACTTATTTCAAAAAACATTTTAAAATCTTTTGAATGGTAATGTATATTATGATACTAAATGATACCATGATACTATTATGATACTAAATAATTATGATACTAAATAATACTAAATCTGCACAACTATAAGCACATTCTCAGCCTCACACTTTTTGCAAAACACTACACACATTGTTTTGCAAGACACTAAACGCATTTCTCTAAATTAGACACAAAAATCTTACATAATGTCACTTCTTTGCCTTTTTAAGGCACTGCTTTCCAAAATACTACACACATGAACCAACTGATCAAACACGGCCATCAGGTGTGCAGACATTTAGGTGCATAACTGTAAACTCAACAATCAAGGTGTAAGCACTAAAAAGGCAACAGATGAATTGTTGTCTTCAACAAAAATGAAAGGCAGTGATGCAGGAAGAGGAATAGGGAGAAACATCTTTGGCCTCAGAGCTGTTTTGAATGTCCTGGGTCCATGTGGGGGTAACATCACAATATATCCTGCAGTCACGCAGAATAGGGTCCTCCACCGGCATGCCAAAATAGGTCCTTACAACACCGACCACATACACAGATTTTTAGACAAAGTATTGGACAGACTAGTTATTGGGCTAATGCAACCAGAAACTGGCTCCATTGTTCCAGTACCTGCCACAACACTCTCTCTTCCTTTCCTTTTTCCCTTCTGCATGGCAGTGGAAGGTTTATGATCTCCGACCCTATGTTGTTCCCCTCATAGATTCCACCTAATAGATGCAGAGTCTGTGTAAGGATGGATTTACCATCCTAGAAGATTCTTCACTTGCTGTCTTGCGAGGGAGGACATTGCCTGTGATATGGATGAAGTGGCCATATCCAGCTGTACGAAGAGATGATGCTAAGGTATTTTTTTCCTTTCTCCACAAAAGTTTATGTACTATTTTGTATTTGGAATATGTTCTGATTTTCTGTGCAAAATGCAGCCTAATTGCTATGATGTACTTGAAGGATTTTATAATGTGCTGAGAAAAAAAAAATATTTTCATAAATTTGCAGTAGTTGTCTCATGTGTTGGTCAATATAATCATGTACTTTACTTAACAATATCTCACCAAAAAAAAAAAAAAAAACACTATCAAAAATAGAAATGTTACAAGTATTTAAGATTGAGCACAGCAGTGTTTAATTGGTTCAAACAGAATCCAACTATATGAACCATGTGTGTGTCATATGGTACCAAAACGGGGTTTTGTTAAATTATTGTCAAGATTTGAATGAAGTGTTTCGTTTTACAAAAAATCAGAGATGTTCTGATACTTGTGTGTGTGGATGTGTGAATTGTGTGTAGTGTTTTGACAAAATGAACATTCTTTTTTAAATCGTGCCAAAGCAATCGTAAAAAAACATCTCAGGTTACGCATGTAACCATGGTTCCCTGAAGGGAACGAGACGCTGCGTCCGAAAACGCTATGGGAACGCCTTCAGCGTGACCACG
>JAFVLL020020725.1:0-20917 GCA_021397915.2 Tor tambroides | reverse complement strand
TTCAGAGATATTTTACTCATAAGAATTTCTAGGGGTGCCAATAATTGTGGCCAACATGTATTGGAGAAAAACATTTATTTCATCATGAGATTTTCAACCCCATTTTCAATTGTTTTACTTCAATGATAGGTTAGAATTTTGTGAATTTTTTTAATGAAAGATCAAAAGGATAAACAATGCAGATTTATTTTCACAGCCGCCTTTGCTCATATTTACCAAGGGTGCCAATATTAGTGGAGGGCACTGTAAGCTCCCAGGTAGTAAACATGATGAACTGATGTAAAATAAAACAAAAGATTTTCTTTTACTACATTTTTATTTAAATTTAATTTAAATTTGTTATTATTAAATATATATATATATATATGTGTGTGTGTGTGTGTGTGTGTGTGTGTGTATTTATATATATAAATGTGTGATTACTAGACAAGGAGATTGTACCCAAAAAAGAGCAGCCTCTAGCCAATAAAATATTGCATAACTAGGGAAAATTATATATATATTATATATAATTATATATAAATATATATAATTTTTTTATTTTCCCTAGTTATGCAGTATTTTATTGGCTAGAGGCTGCTCTTTTTTGGGTACAATCTCCTTGTCTAGTAATCATAAATAACGGGAATTCATTGGTCAAATGTGATGGGAACTACTTCTATAACCTCATAACACACTCCAGCTCTACACTCTGGCTTCATAATTTTCTGTAGGACGTAATCATTGGTAGCATTAATAATCATGACCACCCTGCGGCGATGTGCCTGCAGCTCTGAACCTTTTACATTCTTCAAAATGAGAACAACGTTTAAGAGGGACAGTTGTAAATGTGTTTTAAGGGTGGCTTTGGGATATGCTGTTGTCCTGGGTTGCTCTTTTGAGGCTCATGGGCTTCGTGCTTCATTTTAAAGAGCAGAACATTCCTCAAAACAGTTTTTTCGCTTCATGTCCATTAGAGACCGCTTCACAAAAGAACTTTCCCAGCTGCTCTTTGCGCTTACATGCTTTCTCCTCTCGCGTTCCACGTGTTTTGCGGCCTCCCTCCGGCTTCAGCAAATCCATTGCTTTGATATGCAGCTCATCTGTTCGCTTTTTAAGGGCTGTGTCTCTCTCGTTTTTCTCACCTTCTCTCTCCCTCTCTTTCTGTTTTCTCACAATCTACGTCTATCCAGCATCTAAACGTAATTGCTCTGGAGTGAATGTGTTGGAGACGCAAGCTGAGGAATAATGCTGAGTGCTTAGAGGCACTGCAAGGAGACTCGTAATTATGACCAGAGCTGATGTGAACAGATAGCCTCTCTCTCTTTCTCTTTCTCGTCCTCCCTGTCACCGCCTGTTTCTCCAAACCATCTTTAAAAACTTGATTTGTGATTTCTGTATGCGGTTAGGCTGCTGGTGCTTGCTAAGACAAAAATCACTATTACTGTACAGTAGATTTAGGATATGTGCTATTTAGAATTTTATTTTATATTTAATACATATTTAACTAAAAACCATTAGTCCATTGGGTTGTACTGTTGTATAGTGTTGGGAAAAAAACTTAAGATATATTCAAATAGAACAGTGTTATTTTATATTTTAAAAATATTTCACAATATTACTGTTTTTACTTTTTTTTTTTCAAATACATACACCCTTGGTGAGCATAAAAGACTTCTTGCAAAAACATTAAAAATTGTATGGACCCCCAACTTTTGAACAATTGTCTATTATTATAAGTGTGTATATCATCTTATAATTATAAAAAAATAAAATAAAATTCAATATTGTTCTGATATTGTAGGCTAATTTTACTGGGGCTTTTTTACTAGTAGTTGGACTGCTTTAAACTCAATATGAAATTTTATTGTAATTCCCAAGGAAAACTTTCCTTTTTTGTTGACGTCACCCAGAATCCACGAGCTGATATAATCTGGTCAAATTAGAGAAGTTCAGAAAATTGATTTCAAAAATGTGAGTAGCTTGTAGATACATTTTGGAAGTAGCTTCCCTGAATATTTCTCATCCAGTGCATTAGTTGTGTGCTTATCAATGGCTCCCAATAGCCCAGCAGCTGCTGTTCACATCTCCCATCATTCCCTTTGTTGAGCTGTGTGTGTGTGTGTGTGTGTGTGTGTGTGTGTGTGTGTGTGTGTGTGTGTGTGTGTGTGTGTGTGTGTGTGTGTGTGTATGTGAAGGAGAGATTAAGGTGGTGACGTGAAGTTTGGGCATGCAGCGAGACTCTGAGGTTGGAGTCATAAAACTTCCAAGCCAGGCTATTTCGGGCTGCACCCCTGGGGCTCGAGAGATGGAGGGAAAAGGTGAATGCTGTAAAAATAGAGTGAAAGAAAGACAGAAGGAAAGATGAAAAGAAGAGGGATTCCTGGGCATCCAAATCACTATTTCAGTCCTAGTGCCTTTACACTGTTGATGATATCATTGAGAAACGCTATCATTCACTCTCTCTCTCTCTCTCTCTCTCTCTCTCTCTCTCTCTCTCTCTCTCTCTCTCTCTCTCTCTCTCTCTCTCTTCATTGAGGGTTCAGCATACCAATGAGCACAGAACTGCACCACTGCACTTCTCCTCTGTGGAGTCGTGACTCTCTCTCATCTCTGCTGTTCACTCTTTACCTCAGTGACACTCGCTTCTCTGCCTTCTGCTTAAACTCACATCCTTTCTTCTTTTTAAACAATAACAGAGAATCTTTTTGCCATTTTCCTTAGTTTCTTCTCTTCACCTTTGTCATCTCTTTTGTCTCTTCCCACCTCCTCTAATTTCTTCTCTTCTCTTCTGATCTTTCTAATTTTCTTTCTTTCTTTCTTTCTTAATCTCATAATAGATCATCTCTTTTAAGCTCGTGCCTCTATTTATTTATTTGTTGTCCTTATTTTTCTTTGATTTGCCTCATCTCGTGATGCTGTGGAAGCCTTTTTCTGCCACTGAATAAAAAATTTAAAAAGGTAATTGTAGCTTTTTATCTCACAATTCTAATTGTTTTTCTCAGAATTGCAATTTACATCTCGTGATTGTGACTTCTTTCTTAGAATTGTGAGATATAAACTTGCAATTCTGAGAGAAAAAGTCAGAATTGCGAGTGCTAGAAATGCTAAATTCTGACATTTTTCTTATAATTGTGAGATATAAACTTGCAATTGTGAGTTATAAAGTCAGAATCGCAAGATATAAACTCGCAGTTTTGACTTTTTTCTCAGAATTGCATGATAAAAACTAGCATTTGTGTTACAAACTCACAATTCTAAAAACATATCAGTCTTTTTCCACCTCAGAATTGGATTTTTATAACTCACATTTGCTAGTTTATATCTCACAATTCTGAGAAAAAAAGTCAGAATTGCGAGACACTCACATTTGCAAGAAAAAAAGTCAGAATTGCGAATATTTATCTCACAATTCTGACTTTATTTCTCGCAATTGCAAGTTTATGTCATGCAATTCTGAAAAATAATATTATAAAATTAAAATTAAAAATATATTAATAAAATTATAACTCGCAATTGTGAGAAAAACAGTTGGAATTGTGAGATAAAAACTCTCAATTACCTTTTTTTTCAGAGGCGGAAACAGGCTTCCAGGTTGCTCATCTCTTCTCATCCCATTCTGTATCTCTTTTTTTTTTAACATTTTTATCTTGTCTCATTTTGTTTAATTTCTCACCTTCTCATCTCTACTTATATTTATTGTATCTCTATTCTGTTGTTGTCTTGTCTTATCTCATCCTATGTTTCTCTTCTCTTCTCTTCTCTTCTCTTCTCTTCTCTTCTCTTCTCTTCTCTCCTCTCCTCTCACAGTCTCACACCAATGAGTTTAATTTCTTCTTCCTGTTCTGCTCTCTTCTAATTTCGCTGAACTTCAGTTCCCATAATTCCCTGTGAGACGGGCTCTGATATCACAGAGAGTTATCATCAGGCAGTATATGGCATGTGGGCTTGCGGATCAGCAGATTAATTTCATAAGAGCCCAGCAGTGGTGTATGTGAGACGGGCTGTCGTGGTTATTGAATAAAGCGCTGAGCTTGTTGTAATGCACCGCACACATACTGTACCACCAGAGTCAGCATTCTGCTGCCCACCACTGTAACTACACAACACACACACTCTCCACCCGGCCCACTTCCTGTTAGCTTTTAATTATGATTGTATGCAAATGAGATTATTACATACACCAGTACTCTCACTGCCAGAGGCTGCAGAGCTGCTATATCACAGTTCATATGTGCTGTACAGACATTACTGATCAATAACCCTGTGGACTGCAGTCACATGTACCTCCAGCTACATTTGAGAAAGCAAAAAAATGTTAACGAGTATCAGTACCGTTATTGACACAGCAAATCCAATTATCTCTGGCAAACCATTAAATCAGCAGGAAACTTTCCCTTAACAAAGTGTCCTCGGGCGATGCTGGAAAATGCCCACCACTGCATTCACAGCCAAATGAGGCCAATAGTCTTTAATTATCACAATCTGGAAAACAGATATTCTAGTGTTAATAATCAAACAACTGGCTGTATATGTGAGGAAGTGTCTTTGGACCGTCTGTCCTCAGGGTTGGTGATGTATTATGCATGCAAATATTATAAACAATCAATCACCCACAAACTCTCTGTAGTGTGCAGTGCTAGATAATATGATCACTGAAAGGATAATCACCTATGGAAAAGATATAGCCAAGAACACTAAATTGAGATCCGTAAACAATTTGGCAGTTGCAAGAGACTCAGTGCAGCTTTGCAATCTAAAACGATGTAGTCTGAGATACTATTCAGAGCTGAACGGCCCTGCTGCGCTTTCAGACACAACGGCCCAAACACTGTATACCAAAATTATCACTTTCAAAGATGGAGCAGTATCAAAAGTTTCAAGATTTTTCAGGGTTGTGAAAATAAATGAAGGGTATCTTTTTACTTAGCTGAAGGATGAAGATCTGTCTGTCTGTCTATCATTCGTTTGTTTGTTCTATCATTATGTGTTTTATAAAAGGTCCAGAATTAACTCACAAGTGCATCATTTTTTTTCCTAATACATAGTGGCTGTAACATTTTTGTGAACTAAAGGAACTCATTAAAGACATAGTACATCTAAAAAAAAATCTCACTCATGTTGTTCCAAACCTGTATGAATTTCTTTGTCCAGTGGAAAATAAAAGATATTTTGAAAGTCAGATGACTTTGTGAATAATCCATTAAATATAGAATTTAGTTGATTCAGCATCTTTGAAAGCTGCTCATCCTGCTCATCAGATTTCAGAATCAAAATTTCCCATCATTAAATCAAAAGTTCAAATAGTTCTGTTGAGCTGAACTACTTTGCTTTAGTAATGTAACTACAAAGCACTCTTGAATTAAATTGGAAGAGAGACCATCAGCAAGCACCCTTTTGTATCTGTCTGAGATGAGTGTGTGTTGTGTGTGTGTGTGTGTGTGTGTGTGTGTGTGTTGTGGTAGAATACTTCAGGCATTTTTCTTTCATTAACCTGACGGACAATCAGCCGGAAAGCCTCCCACTGAATATCAAATATCTCTGATCATTCAGCGGCTCTCCCAGCAGGTGTGTGAGTTCTGTCTGCTTATCAGATGTTATCACACTAGCTGTGCGATATTGCAGTCTGTGCACGAGAGAGAAAGTTTTACCTGTATTTAAAGCTGCATCTTTCAGATAACTTGACACGGATGAAGATGATGACGTTTATGTGGATGATGGTGGAGATGACGATTGTAACGACAGAAGCATCTTTATAAAAGACTCCTTTGATGATTCTGACGTGACTGAAGTGAGCACAAGTCATCTGATATTTCAGCAGTTCAGAGCATCGCTGAGGCTTTTATGGAGTCTTGTTTTCAGCTTATTGCTTTCTTTAAGTGTTTCCGTTTGGAAATGGCTTTTTGATAAATGCAAAAGCGCAGGTCAAAGCACTCTCAAACGCACACACACACACACACACACACACAGATGCACCGGTAATGGAACTTGAGGGACTGGAATACTGGGCTTTCTCTAGGATTTTTACACATGTTTACTCCATTTTGCATTCACGCAGAGCTCACTTCGCATTCATACTGATGTCATCTCCATTTATATTTACCCAGTGTTCATTTTTTCCCACTGTTTTTTGTCGTTTTGTTTTTAAAGGAATAGTTCACCTAAAAATGCATATTTCCTGAAAATGTACTTACCCACAGGTCATCCAAGATGTAGATGAGTTTGTTTCTTCATTGCAGCAAATTTGCAGAAATTTAGCATTACATCACTTTCTCATCAGTGATCCTCTGCAGTGAATGGGTGCCGTCAGAATAAGAGCTGAGAAAGTGTCTGTAATAAACAAATTCATCAGGAAGATGTTTTTTGCTTCAAACCATTGCTTCTGGTTCAACTTCAAGTTCTTTATCCATATCTAGTAAAAAAGTCATCTCATCTGAATCAGGAGAGAAATATGCACATAATAATCGCTATTTACGTGTTAAAACAGTTCAGAAGTGTTCTAAACAAATATATCAGTGGATTTTGATGAGAAAGGACAAAAGGGGATTGACTTTTTCACTGGAATTGTTTGGATTGATATTTTGGCCAGAAGTGAGAGTTAATACACCTCAATAGATTTGTTTCTTACAAACATGCAGCTTTTCGCTTCAGTAGGCATTAACTGATGGACTGGAGTCGTGTGGATTTTTGTGATGTTTTTATCAGCTGTTTGGACTCTCATTCTGACGGCACCCATTCACTGCAGAGGATCCATTGGTGAGCAAGTGATGTAATGCTCAATTTCTCCAAATCTGTTCTGATGAACTCATCTCAGCAACTTTTCAGCAAACTGTCATTTTGGGTAAACTATTCTTTTAATGCAAGATTTAAATGGTCAATATTAATTTATTGATTCATTTTAGACTAAAATTGCATCTAATATTAGTCAAATTAACATTTCAGTTTATAAAATTGCAAATATTTAAACATTTACTTAGACATTTCAGCACAAATAGGTAAATCACATTAATTATCATTGAATCATTTGAAACAATCATATTTTCTTTCAAAATTGTTCTTGTTCAAAAAACATTGTTACATTGCAATGGTATTTTTTAAATAAAATGATTGGATTATTATTTTTGACAAAATCAAAAATACCCTCAGTTTTCAAATCCCGTTACTTAGTCACATTGACGTCACTAAGTGACTGTATTCATTTAATTCTCCATTTGCACTTTGCACGTTTCAAACAGGCAGGCTCTTGTTAGTCATCCCATGAATGAAAAGCGTAGAAACATTCCAGCCCACCTCTTTTCCTCCAGGCCTGTAATTACATTAATTCATAAGAGCATTTCTTGTTTTTAACGGTCCTTGTTTACACTCTGTCAGCTTGTCTGGGTTTGGCGTTTTTGCTTCTTCTTTTAGTGTTAATTCCAGCCAATTAGGTGGAGCCGTGTCAGACTAGGACAAAAATGCTGTACCCTTTAATTCAGGCACACAATTTGATTGGTTCAGCGAACATTACATCACCTTGCACATATTGCACATTAATATAATTACAATAGCAATATGTATATGTAATCACAGCCTGTTAAACAACATAATTACTAAAGTACATTTATTTATTACTTGTACATAGTGCATAGTTATGAAATCATACCATAACATGGACATTGTAATGCAATTAGTGTGACCAAGTGCTTAATGTGACCTTGCTTTTACCCGTCAAGCTATTTAACGCATTAAACAAACCAGATATTAGACTAGACGTATTCGTGGAAACCGTCCTTCCTGGAGCTGGTAGTTTTTGCAATTTAGCATTTGCCATTTAGCTTTTGGTTGCTTTAATGAAAGTTATTGAGCAGTGGGATTCATTAGAGACAAATGATTAGATTTGATACACCCTGTCTCTCTCTCAGAAGGAGAGGCTTATCACAGTTAAGTGGCCTGGAAATTTAGAGCTGCGGCTATCATTCTATTTATAGAACAAAAGAGAGCGCAGAATTGAACCCAGTTGATTAGCATGTGATTGACGTGCATCTCAAGTCAACCGGCGGTTAGTTCGCTCAGATTAAACTTTATTACATATCAAGTTAATAAGATGGTTAACAGATTGGAACACACTCACTTGCTCTCTTATACTCACACACACACACTCTTAAGGCAACTGTGATCATTTCACTGGCAGTGAGCAGAAGAGGCCTTGACATGTACTTCATAGTAATACTCATGAATGCAGACACGCATTAAAATACTGCAAAAAAATGAAAGTGTATATATATACATAAAATAATGTCATTTATTCCTGTGAATAATTTAATTCATTAAAAATTACAAAGATGTGGTGTCAGAGCTGAATTTGCTTTCAGAAATCATTCTAATATGCTGATTTGCTGTTCAAGAAACATTATTTTTAGCAATGTTAAAAACAGTTGTGGTGCTTAATATTTTTGTGGAATCCATAATACTTTTTTTCTTGATTTTTTGATGAATAGAACAAAGAGAACAGCATTATTTTAAAATGTCTTTACTGTCGCTTTTGATCAATTTAATGCAGCCTTGCTAAATAAAAACTTAGCTTTATTTTAAAAAGGCTGAGTTTTGAACAATAGTGTATATTCATTTAAAAAAAAAATGATGTTGTCCAAAAAACATTCTTTTTATGTAAGCTTTAAAACTCTCTCTTTGTGTCTATATTGATCTTTTCCTTTTCACTGTGTAATTCGTTCTCTTTTAACATCTCTTTTTAAGTGTTTGTCTCTCCTGTCTCGTTCATGTGTGATTTGGCCCAGTTGTGTCATTTACCTGTGAATGAGCTGTAAATGATTGAATGAGCAATAGTCTGAGTCTCTTCTGTCCTAACAGAAAGCCCTTCGCAATATCCAGCTACATTCATTCACATCTGATTTATGCTGAACAAAAATTAAAGAATCACGCTCATTACACAGTGTCTGTATTTGTTGAGCTCTTATTGTGCACAGTTGAAAAGTTACAAGCTAGCTGAATTACTCATTCTCCTTTCATCCTTTTTAAGACTCAATGGGGCTTTGAAGCTGATAAGAATAGAGAGTTGTGATGGTATCTCAGCATCCGAGAAGCAACACTCTCCTGTATGCCTATACACACACACACACACTTCAGCCCCTTCTCCTCAGAAACAACGGTCCTTCTGTCAAGAGCTCGCCGTGGCAGTGTGCCTCAGTCGGCTGCTGGTTGATGGTCAGGGACTGACACTGAGAGCTTGGCGAGTGTTTCTCCCATGGTGCCATTTGCCAGTATGTGTGAAGGCCTGTTTCCAATATGCCAAGCGTGTCCGGGCACGCGGCAGGGCTGGAGAGGTCCGGCGGGCCCACTCCTGGTACTTTGTAAACACACTTGTGCGAGTCCGTTGAGTGATCGGTTATGTAAGACACGCGCAGGCCTAAAAACGTCTGTATGGACATGCTGTTCTTTGTAGTCTTTGTGGTTAAAAGAGGATGAGTTGATCCTTCAGGATGTGTCAGAAGGATTGCACACACGTCACTTATGCTTAAATATTCTATAAGTAAATTTGTGGCATTTCTTTTTTGTAATGTTAGCTTCTTAAACCAAAAACAGCAGTTTAATGTGACAAAAAAAACTTAACTAAGCTCTAAACTTAAATGAAAGTCTTGGTAAGAAATTATCAGTATGTGTGTGTGTGTGTGTGTGTGTGTGTGTGTGTGTATATGCATTCTTTTTAGAAAATTATTAAAATATTAAAAATTAGATAAATTGTTTGTGTATATATATATATATATACAGTCATGGCCAAAAATATCGGCACCCTTGGTAAATATGATCAAAGAAGGCTGTGAAAATTAATCTGCATTGTTAATCCTTTTGATCTTTTATTTAAAAAATTCACAAAAATCTAACCTTTCATTGGATAATAAGAATTTAAAATGGGGGGGAAATATCATTATGAAATAAATGTTTTTCTCAAATACACGTTGGACACAATTATTGGCACCCCTAGAAATTCTTATGAGTAAAATATCTCTGAAGTATATTCCCATTCATATTCACAATTTTGAGCACTCCAGGGTGATTATGAACATGAAATTATCCAGCCATGGCTTCCTGTTTCACAGAAATATAAATAGGAGGGAAAACAAAGCCCAAATTCCCTTAATCATCCATCACAATGAGAAAAACCAAAGAATATATTTCTGATGTGCAGAAAAAGATAATTGAGCTTCACAAATTAGTGAAGTGGCTTTAAGAAAAGAGCGAGCGCAGTGAAAATTCCCATTTCCACCATCAGGGCAATAATTAAGAATTTTCAATCAACATAAAATGTAACAAAACTGCCTGGAAGAGGACGTGTGTCTATATCGTCCTAATGCACGGTGAGAAGGAGAGTTTGAGTGGCTAAAGACTCTCCAAGGACCACAGATGGAGAATTGCAGAAAATAGTTGAGTCTTGGGGTCAGAAAACCTTAAAAAAAAAAAAAAAAGTCAAACAGCACCTACATCACCACATATTGTTTGAGAGGGTCTCAAGAAAAATTCTCCTAGCTCATCCAAAAACAAACTCCAGCATATTCAGTTATCAGACACGACTGGAACTTCAAATGGGACTGGCTTCTATGGTCAGATGAAACTAAAAAATGAGCTTTTTAGCAGCAAACACTCAAGATGGGTTTGGTGCACACAGGGATAAAAAGTACCCCATGTGTACAATGAAATATACTGCTCTATTGTTGATGTTGTGGGCCTATATTTCTGCTGGAGGTCCTGGACATCTTGTTTAGACACATGGCATCATGGATTCTATCAAATACCAACAGATAAAAAATCAATAAGTGACTGACTCTGTTAGAAATCTTATAATGGGCCATGTTTGGATCTTCCAACCGTACAATAATCCAAACACAAACCTCAAAAACAACACAAAAATGGGTCACTGAGCACAAAACCAAGCTTCTGCTATGGCCATTCCAGTCCTCTGACCTGAACCCTGTAGAAAATGAGTGAGGTGAACTGAAGAGGAGAAGCACCGTCATGGAGCTGGGAATCTAAAGGGTCTGGAGTGATTCTGGATGAAGGAATGGTCTCTGATCTCTTGTCAGGTGTTCTCTAACCTCATCAGGCATTATAGGAGAAAATTTAGAGCTGTTAAACTGGCAAATGGAGGTTTCAAAAAGTATTGAATAAAAGGGTGCTGTTAATTGTGCCTAATGTGTATTAGAGAAAAATATTTATTTCATAATGATATTTCCCCCATTTTAAATTCTTATCCAATGAAAGGTTAGATTTTTGTGAATTTTTTAAATAAAAGATCAAAAGGATTAATAATGCAGATTAATTTTCACAGCCTTCTTTGATCATATTTACCAAGGGTGCCGATATTTTTGGCCATGACTGTATGTATGTATGTGTATATATATATATATTATTATCATCATCATAATGGTGACTCATTTTGAATTCAACTATTTATTTCATGTTCATATTTTCATATGTTAAAGATCTGGCTTCTTACCAAAACGTACACACACATCCAGCAAATCTGTCTGTGAACCTTTATATTTCTAAATTTGCCTCTTTTCATGCATTATGCCCAATTTTTCCACCTAATATCCATAACTGGTCTATGTGGACTGGGTTATGGGTGGATGTGTTATGAACATTAGACTATGTTGACACAGCACATCAAACTCCTTTATTTCAGAAGAGTGAGGAAAATCCTGTTTTCCATGAAATGTCCCCTCTACGCAATACGTATAGTCCACAAATACTCCTTACACTGATTTGATTGGACTCAAATATTGAAAACGTTAAAATGAGAAGCATCACTGATGAGATGTGCATTTCGTTTCCTCCGAATTTATTACAAGACGAGCCCCATTTACACAAGTGTTTAATTGTGACATAGGCAGCAGAGGCATCCATTTGTACGTGTTTGGAGGTGTGTGAGAGAGTGTGTGTGTGTGTGTGTGTGTGTGAGCATAACCTCAGTCAGTAGCACTGAGGTGATAATTTTCTAATGGCTGTGCTGCCAGCTAGATCATCACTAAAAACCACTCACAGAATTTCAAATCTCCTGATTAAAAATGCAGTATAATTGGTTGTATTTAGATGATTAGGTTTTGAGTCTTTCTCAAGAGGAAATTTTGTGTGTGTGTGATCAGATCAACTGAACTTTCGCTAAGCCCTGTCATATGCTTTTTCACTTTTTTAAAGATTAGTTAGTGTTTAATGTTGCTGCACGGTTACAAAGCTCAAAGTCCAAAGGGAGATCTTCACCTCCTTCGATTAATAATAATGGCTAGTGCGGTGGCAGCAATATACATAAACCTACCAACATCCATCGACATGACTTTTCATGCGACATGTTTTAGTTGCATAACATTGGAAACGCCATCAATTCGCAATGTTTTTATCGACATTTATAAAATATCGCAAAGGTTTTGAACAAATCTGTAATGGAAACCCAGGTAATGTCAGTCATTAAAAAAAAAGGGGGTGAGGCCTGGTTGAGCTGTGCTAGAGATCATAGACTGTAAAGAAAAAAAAATACCACTGGATTTGGGCTCAAATTGGAATGTCAAAATTGGCAGCATCATTAATATTTACAGCTGAGGAGATTAAACTCTTATGGTAAGGGGCGTGTAATTTCTGGAACACACTCTAAGTGATTTGCCAATCACAACACACTAGGCCAGCTAACCAATCAGAGCACATTTCATATTCCAGAAGGAGGGGTTTTATCAAAATGGGAACTAAACAGGGTGTTTGAGACAGACTGGAAAGAGTGGTGCTACAATCATTTAAAATATTTGAAAAATAAACATGTTGGAACAGTCAAGCATGAAAACCTATTGTAGTACACACAAAAAAACAAAAAAAACAAAGCAAGGCTTCATAAAAGACATAATAGGACACCTTTAAAAATGTTACTGACCAATCATGCATTGGCAACTGTTGCCATCTGCCATGTTTTCATACTGAAATGGGTTTCTTCTCTGTAAATTCTACATTAAAATAATTTAAATTCTGTTAATGGAAATCTCCAGTTCATTACTATGGGATGTTCTGTAAGTGAGCAACAGTAACTGAGGGGGGCGGAGCTAAGTGAAGGGTCAATTGGCCTTGTAGACCATCAAGCAGCACTTTCATCATGGATTACACTACAAGAGCAGGGGAAACAAGTACTTCACTAAGAGGCTGAAAGACACACTGAGAGAAAGTGTGTGGTTTGCATTTGTTATGTGCTCTGTGTAAGCGGGGTTTCACTTATATGCCATCTGCAGTTAAAGATCTACTTCAGCATGAATGAAACCCTGCATGTGTGTACAATACACAGCACACGCTTTCATTGTTGCGTATTGATTTATAGAATTCTTGGAGTACCACAAAATTGCCCACCTGCCCTTTTTGCACACCTTGTGCTTTCGATAAACGCACACACACACACACACACACACACACACACACGCACACACAAAAAACTCATACACACACTGCTTTTAAACTGCAGTATCCTAGCAACTAAATGCTGAAGGACTTGCATGTGACTGCATATGTTTTTAGTGTGTCTGGTGTGGTCACCACATGTGTTTCTTCAGTTAGTGTAGAATATCACTGGATGAATCAGTTTCTGGTTGAACACAATGTTCTGCACTGTCTCAGATTCCACTGGTCATTCAACTCACGTCATATATCTGTTCTCCCTCTTTAAGCTTATTTCCAAAAGGAAAAAGATGTTTGAATGCGTGCTGAGATCACATTCATGCACGTACCACACATCTAAATGAGAATGTATCATAGACATTGTGTGTTTTTATAATGTGTAAATTTGATTATAAGTATTTCCATATATATAGTTTATTTTTTTTTATTTGTTTTGTTTTTGTTTTTGTTTTTTTGCATTTTTAAAATAAAAAATACAGTTTGCTTTATATATATATATATATATATATATATATATTTTTTTTTTTTTTTTTTTTTTTTTTTTTTTGATGATTGATGCAAATTCTATCAATTAGTAACTTTTATTTATTTATTTATTTATTTATTTATTTATTTATTTATTTATTTATTTATGTTTAATCCAAGTATTATCATCTAGGATGTTACCTAACTTTTATGGGGATCTATGTGTGATCAACAACCAAATGTGTGTTGATGAGATGATAATTAATGTCCCTCTCTATCTCTCTTTCTCTCTCAGTGTTAAGTATAGGAGAAGGGGGTTTCTGGGAAGGGACGGTGAAAGGAAGAACTGGTTGGTTTCCTGCAGACTGTGTGGAGGAGGTACAGATGAGACAGTTTGATCCTCGACTTGGTAAGTTAGTGGCGCACAAATACACATTTGCATACTAGGGCTGGGCAATATATTAAATATTTATACTGTATTAAATATTCTGTTGGCAATATAAAATCAAACAACATTATGAGAATTGTGATGAATTTCACTTTTTTGTTTGCCTTTATAACTCTAGTATACTAGATTTGCACCCGCAACTTGTTTGATTCACTTCTGTGTCAGTTTTATTGAATCAGTTCAAAATGATTCATACTCTAGAATTTTGCTTTAAATTTCCTTAAAATGTGATTATTTATATTATATTGTTGGATTATACTGTACTATTATTGTATTAAATGTTATATTTATATTATGTTATTAGATTATACTATATTTTTATTGTGTTTTACTGCTTTTCTTATAGTTGCTCCAAATATTTTGAATCACCCTTTATATATATATATATATATGTGTGTGTGTATGAAGAGTTCATTTGCAAAAACCGATAACTTATTTTTTTCAGAAATCACGTTTTTTTTTATTACGCTTTCCAAGTAATATCAATTAAACTGCAGTTGGGTTGTTTTGATTAAGTAATAATAACTTAAATACAGGTAATTTACAAAATTAAAATTCATTGAGAGTATGTTTTTTATACATATTAAAAGTTTGTTTTATAGCAAAAGCAGATAACTCCAACAGTCGTTTTTTGGCAAAAGCAGATAACTCCACATTTCATGTTTTAGAGTTTAAAAAAACACTCGTTTAATCTTTGTAATCTCCTCAGATGACAATGTAGATGCCTGACAAACGTTGTTGTTGTTGTGATCATAAACTGTATGGATGTGATTACACGCAATACACGGAGCTTTTCCCTCACCATTGTAACGCGCTGCTTTTGCATGGTTCCATGAAAACGTTTCAGCTTTTATTTTCCTTTACACCCTGAAGAAGATATCACAGATTCATCAAGTTCGTCGAAATTGTCCATTCTCGATCACTTTTAGTCAGCTTTGACTAAACTCCTCTCAGCTAGCATGTCTTTTCAAAGTGAAAGTAGCCTTGTCACCTGACTTGAATACAGCGCGCTGATTTGCTAAAATGGAATTATCGGCTTCTGTTCATAAACAACAAGGGCGCTTGTCGGCTTCTGCAGTAAAACGTGAACTCACGATGCCTTGGAAGTGGACAATACCGGCTTGGAAGTGGACAATACAGCTCTTTTTTTAAAGTGGTGTTTATCGGTTTTTGCAAATGAACTCTTCATATATATGCCTAAAGCCGTTGTCTCACTTGCATGATTTTCAACAATACAGTATGTCTGTAGATCAAAACTCATAATCATATTTGTTCAGATCCACACAAATAGTCCTCTCTCCATGTGTTTTGCTGTCTGTTCGCTCTTACTCTCTCTCCCCCTCTCTCTCTCTCTCATAAATGCTGTTTTTGGAGGTGTTTGTCATTTTTAGGGCCGTGTATTGAGATCAGGCAGGCAGGCCAGGGTGTCCGTACTAAACATCCCATTTAAATGCATTGTGAGAGTGTGAGAAAGAGAGATGAAAAATTCCCACACATCTTTTCTGACTACAAGCATGGCACGTGTCCGATAATTCAAACATGCTCGCATAGAGAAACAGGTTAAAGGGGAGCTCCGAGTGATGCATTGCCTCCATCCTTTGAGAGCTTTCTAGAAATGAAAGATCTAATGATGCCAGGAAACCACCGGCGAGTCCCTATAGAGGTGTCTCCTGTAGAGTACCAGGGTGTTTTCCCATCAGCAGAGAGATGTTTTATTGCAGAATCCTTCGGTTTTCGCCATTTTAAACATATATGAATTGGCAGATTGATGAGTTTGTTTCTGTTCTGATGCTCTGAAGGAACATGTGTTTAGGATTACTATTTAAAAACCACAGATATATAACTACAGGCCTGATGTTTTGGTTAATGTTAGCTTGCCAGCCTGATTCAGGAAAAAAAAAAATGCAGATGTGGGATTTTAATAACGTCTTGAGACATCAGCCATCTTTAAAAAAAAAAAAAAAAAAAACTTTGTAGAATATCGTGGCTGTAATATGTTAGACTGAAAGCTATATGCTAAGTTTATAAGCTTGTTTTTATAGAATACGATAATCCCCCAAAAAACTGCATATTAGAATGATTTCTGAAGGATCATGTGACACTGAAGACTGGAGTAATGATGCTGAAAATTCAGCTTTGCGTTACAGGAATAAATAACGCTTCAAATTATATCCAAATAGAAAAGAGTTATTTTTAATTGTAATAACATTTTTTTCTGTTTTTACAGTGTTTTCGATCAAATAAATGCAGCCTTACTGAGCATTAGAGAATCCTTTCAAAAATATAATACCCACCCCAAACAGTCTGTTTGAACAATAGTGAATGTACAAAAGGCTTTGATAATTGTATTCCTTTGTGTGTGTGAGAGTCCTAAGGCTGATAGTTTCTCCTCTCTCATTTCCTTTAGTTTCATTAGAAAAGAGCATCGATACTCCAGAGAACAAAGAATGTAACAACCAGTAAGATCCCTCGAGACCACACTTAATTTGTAATTGGTCTCATTCTTCCCATTAGAGTAAAATTAACAGTTTCTCTCCTTTTTGCTTCAGATCACATGTATACACAGACACACACACACACACATTTGCGAACACAGTGCTATTGCATTTTCCAATTTATTACGTCTTTCTAATGGAGGAAGCACTGTTTGTTTTGCCGTCTACATCCTCTTTTATGGGCATCTGTGTGCACATCATTTTGAAGTATGTGTGGATATAGTGGTTTCAGTGTACACGGGGCAAATGTACACATACCCTATGCAAGCCCGGATTAACCATACGGGCAACTGGGCAATTGCCCAGGGGCCCACGACATCTAAAGGGCCCAGGACAGCAAGGGCACGAGCAAAATACTATATCTGTAATCTCCCGCTTTATATTTAACAAACTGTCCACCCGAGCTTTTGCGCTGCACAGAGATATGCTGCGCTGCCTATGACTTTGAACTTGAGTTGAGAGCGGTTGAGAGTCAGTCTCATGCGGACTGACCAATGAAGAGAGGGCCTCAAGTTAAGACCCTCTCCTCATTGGTCAGTCCGCATGAGGTGGGTCAAAGGTTACGCCGAGCGCGTTACGTGACGTCGCTACAACAGAAAAAAAAAAATCAGACACAATGGAGAAGTTAAGTGGGAGCGCGAAGCGAAAATTAAAAAAGGAAAAGGACATCAGAAACGCTGAAAATTTAAAGTATATACCTAAAATGTTTAACTGGTTAATTGTGCTATAACATGTTGTTGTTCTATTTTAAAACAAGTTAAATGAGCTTAGGATCAAAATGTTTATGATCAAATAGTTATACTGCATTTTATTTTTTATTTTTTCCTTGAGGTGCCAGCTTTATGAAAATGCTGTAAATTGTTGTGGAGGGATAACTGGCAGATTTCAAATTGTTTGTGTTGGACTAATAACTTGATTGCCTTGTCTTCTGTGATAGCTCTATCAATTCCATACATTTCTATTGGGAATAAGTGTTGTTAAATAAACGATGGTTTGAAAGTGGTTGCTTATCTATTCATTTTTTGTGAAAATGGAGGATACTTCCCTCCCTCTCAATGTAGTGGGTCAATTTTACCAGATTATACAGATGCTGATGTGTTTTGTTTTCATAGCATCATATGTGAGTGAATGTCTTTGATAGGGGACATAGTAGTGCATTTGTAGTTCTATGAGCATTCAAATATTTGTAAATCAAAATATGATGACAGTTCGGATTTGAAGTATTGAGTATATTTACTGTATATTACAGTAATATATTCTATATATGACCATATTATGGTGATCCTGGGGTCGTGATGATGGGGCCCTTGAATATTGTTGCCCAGGGTACAACAAAGTGTTAATCTGGCCCTGACCCTATGGAGTTCTTTTAGAGAAATTTAAACAATTATTTTTTCTAATTTAAGAAGGGTTTCTGTGTTTACAACCAACATACAAAATCTCTGCTAGAAAAACAAACATTTGTGTAATTGGACCTTCGACTTAGTTATGATTCAGTCTCTGATTCATTATTACCCTGCTGGTGGAAGTTTGTAACTACACCATTTGAACCCAAAATAAGTGCAGAGAAACATTTCAAATGAGAAGTTGGTTTTCCACCAAAATAAAAGCCCTTTATAAATATTACTATTGTAATTGTACTGCTGTTATAATATTATTTATATATATATATATATATATTTATATATATATATATATATATGATATTTCTTTATTGTTTTGTTTAATTTTTATAATTTGATTAAATATAAATTCAATTCAATTCAATGTGTTTCCCCAATTTGTTTTATCTGGTTTATAATGAAATAATGCATATATAGTTTCCTGGCTGAAGTTATTGGCCATTAGCAGGTGTGGTAAACTAAGTTGTTTGGCATGCTAACAGGCAGCTTTCTCCAGGTATTCCAGTGTTCTTTGAGTGTGTTTCAGCACCAGCTGTGGTGGACAGCTCCCTGTTTTCACTGGACAGCTCCTGCACATCAGGAAACTGGAGACTGGTCCAGAACTGCAGCGCTTCACTGTATGACAGATGCACTGTGAAATGTGTGTGTCTATATCTCCACACTCTGATCTCTAGTATCTGTGCTCTAAAGCTGGTAACACTAGGCGGTCTGTAATAGGATTGCATAATGCTGCTTATGAGAGTGTGTGTTGCTGTGTGTCATCGTCCAGACACTCGTCACAAGCTATCGGTCAATTAAACAATGTGGGAAGACAGACCTGTCATCTGTCCATCTCTATCAAGACCCGCAAGAGTGAAAATGAGCATGTGTGTGTGTTTGTGTCTGTGTGTGTCTTTTGTGTTAGCGTTTATCCAGCAATAACAGATGAAAGCTCTTTGACAGTGGAGGCAATATGTTTCGCCTCAGTGAAGCGATGAAGACAGCGCTGTGTACAATTAACTTACCCAAACAAATCCTTTTATGTGCTCTGACTGTGTGTGTGTGTGTGTGTGTGTGTGTGAGAGAGAGAGAGAGAGAGTGTGTGTATGCACACATATGCTTGTGTGTGTAGTTGTGCATGTCCACAGATGTGTGTGATTTTAAGCTTGGGATTGTTTTGTCTTAGAGTGTGTTTGCAAGTGTGTGTGTGTGTGTGTGTGTGTGATTTAACATCGATTACTGAAGCGATTTCAGTCATGCATGTCATATTCTGAAGCCTGAACTAATGTTCATTCAGATTTCTCTCTGAGCTCACTGCTGTGTCGTGACTCAAGTGACATCAGTCTCATTCTCTTGAGCTCTCTCCTCCTCTCTCTCTTTCTTCTTTACTTCTTTTCATCCCTCATTCTCTGTAGTTGACCTCTGTACTTAGATTAGAGTGTTGTAGGTTAGAAGATTAGCATATTTATATGTATTAAGCGTAGGTTTTATTTAATTAGGCATATATTTAACAATATATTTAAAATGTTTACCTAAATCTTTAACATTCAGTAGAATAAACCCCTGTGAAATTAAATTGGTGGTTTTTAGTGCATGTGTTGACATCCTCTATATGCTACTGTACTCTTAAACTTTAACAAAATCACTTTTAGCAGAAGTACACATTTATAATCTACAGACTTATCTTTTTAGGAAAAGGAGCCAAAATAGAAATGAAGTACACATAGCAAAAGTAAACATTTTACAGGCATTTTCAAATTTTAATCCAATGAAATTCTTTCTTGAATTTCCCTCCCTTTTCTTAGGAGTAGCAGTTGGCTAATTATTATTCACGGCTGTTAAGGAAAACTAAACACTGTTGGTTTTTTTTTTTTTTTTAAAAAAAGGGGAGTGGCTGTTCAGTAATCATCACCCCTGGTGGTATTATTTATGTACTATATTGATTACTAGTTTTTATTATTATTTTAAATTAGCTTTTATTTTTATATTTTCAGTTTTCATATATGTTTTAGTAATTTTTGAATGTAGTTTTGTCATTTTTATTAGTTTTTTTATATTAATATTTAGGATTCAATTTTATTTCAGTTTTTTGTTTTAGTTTGTTTAAATTTGATGTTTAATTTTTCTAGTTATCAATATTAGAGCTTCAAATTAAACGTGTTTCAGTTAATAGCCAAGGCAACATTTCTAATTTTTGAGTTAAATGTTTCAGTGTAACATTTATATTGTATTTCATTTTAACTTGATTTTAATTAACAAAAATTTTTTAATAGTTTTAGTTTTACACCATGTGTACACCAGCTCCAACTTCCTGTTTCAATACGAAATACTCATGACGTGACATGACAATAAATACATGCACTAGGGATGCAACGATTATAGATTTTGTTGGTACGATTATTGTCTGAGGAATAACCACGGTTTCACGGTTATGACGATTATTATGCATTTATTCATTTCACAAAATTATTGATGTATAAAATCACATGGATACTCTTTAGATAATAAAGTGTTATTTATTGCTGCCTTTTGAAATAACACAGTAACCAATAATACAGCACAAAATAATAATAATAATAATAATAATAATAATAAAGACAATCAAAAGTCCATGTCTACCATTGGTGACCAAAGGTCAGGGGCGTCGCACCCGTGGGGGATGTGGGTGTTTTAACACCCACACTTTTCCCGGTGAGAGGGTTCAACACCCGCACTTTTTCTGCAGTTTT
>JAFVLL020020724.1:0-27072 GCA_021397915.2 Tor tambroides | reverse complement strand
TGTCTCAGAGTCACATGAGGGTTTCTACTACTGCAAACACCCAGAGAGAGGAGAGTCACCCAAGAGCTGGATCTCAGTCACAGGTGAGACTGTAGACCTATAAACACTATTGAAATGTTTCTGTATCATTTACAGCACTAATCTAAATATCAAAACTATGTATCTCAGCTTCCTCAGTCACAGGATCTGATGGTCTCAATCTCATGATAACTGGAGTGACTGCAGGACTGACTTTTACATGTTTGATCGTCTTCTTGGTCCTGCTGTGGAGCAACAGAAACAACAAAGGTTCATCATCTGCCATTTTAAAATTCAATGACATTTGCAGACACTAACTCTGATCCTAAACATTGTGAGCTGCCATCCTACATCCCATCCATATAAACTGTGAATCCTATGCATACCCAGGCCATCTGAGAGCACGAGTTCACAGGTTAATTAATTTAAACATGATTAGAAGTTGATCCCTTGTCATTTGAGATGTAACTTAAAGCTTAATAAAGTGTTGGGAATAAGTAATATGACAAACAATGCTCATTTTTTTGTAAATCTTTGTCTAAGTTTCCAGGCAAGCAGATTCACAGCAGCTTTGGCGCCTCCCGGATTTTTGCGCGTTCTCAGTGTTTTGCTGGCATATTTCTGATTTCATGCGTGACGCTGTCTGTGAAGTGCTCTCCAAGTGCAAATATGCGCTGTAGCTGCTGGATCTCAATTGCTGAAAATCACATTGCGTTTGATGCCAAGCCAACTCCACTAAATCAAATAATAATAAAAAAAAAAATTGTAACTGAATATTTTCATGCTTTCTCAAGCAAAGCAAAATTTGAAAGTACACTGAAAACATATCTCCTTACATTTTTGGTCACAGACAATGATTGTTGAAGATATATGTTATTGTCAACATGCCTAAGTGATAGATTCAAAAAAGTGTATAAAAATGGATATAAAATTTTAAATATTAAACATCAGAAAAAGGAAACAATAAAATCCTCAGAACATTTCGAACATTCTGAAGCTTGTATTGTTGTATTGAATGCTTGTGTCGCTTAAGTCCTTCTCTGCTTTTATTGTTGTTTGCAATGTTGCAACATTACTTGGCAATATTTTAAAGATAATATTATTTTTTTTATTTTGCATGGTCCATTATTGGAGTAGTGTCACCTGGGTGGGAGTTTTAACTCCTATTCACTGGGAATAAAGAGACATATAGACCGGGGTAATCCCCCTTGTCCCCACCCTCTGAATATTACGTATCATCACGTAATTATGTGTAAACTTCATTTGCTCAAGCATTCAAATAACTGTGGATAAACCTGAAATGATAGAATAAGGATTGGAGATGAATTCCATTTACAAATATTTATTACAAATAAAAGGTAGGAAATCAACAAGCCACGGTGTTTCTTATTTGTGACCCTGGAGCACAAAACCAGTCATAACTAGCATGAGTATATTTGTAGCAATAGCCAAAAATGCATTGTATGGGTCAAAATTATCAGGTTTCTTTTATGCCAAAAATCATTGGGATATTAAGTAAAGATCATGTTCCAAGAAGATATTTTGTAAATTTTCTACCATAAATATATCGAAACTTAATTTTTGTATAGTAAAATGCATTGTTAAGAACGTCATTTGGACAACTTTAAAGGCGATTTTCTCAATATTTTGATTTTTTGCATCACCTATACTGGTTTTCTGGTCTCCCAACCTGGTAAAGCTGGTATGTTGAATAGTTTTAGAAGCTTTCTGGGCAGTTTTTATCTGGACAGGCTGGGAGCTTAGGCTAAAAAGTACTGATAAAAATATTCTTGTCATTAGTATTGAAATCAGCTGTCATGTACAGTCGAGTCCTCCATGATGCACATATTTACTGCATATGTAAAGCGCTCAAAGTCTCTTATTTGGTTCCATTTGAGTTACAGTAGGATGCAGCCTACGAAGACAGTGAAGCAGCTTACTATGTTTTTAAACAAATCCATAATGTGATTAAATATATAAAAACTTACCACTGTTATTCTCAAACATGTATGCTTGAAGAATATTAAAAGTCAGTTTTAAAACATTTACATGATCCTTTTATGTTTGACTAGGTGGAAGATCTCAGTCTCCCTCTAGTGTCATTCAACAGCAGAACAGCAGTCAGACATCAGAGCAGAACCAGAGTGAAGCAGCAAACAACACACTGCTGTCTGGTCAGTCTTTACCCGTTAACCATAAATTAACAGATTTAAATATTTCCCAGTGGGCAATTGACATTTAAAAGATGCCAGTTTGACATAAAAAAAAAACAAAAAACAGGTCAAATATGCAAATAAAAGTGATGTCAAAAACTTGACATGACATTGATTTGATGTAAATTGAGTGTCAAACATATTGCCCTACATATACACTAAACCAATTTCAGTGTGGGACTAACTTCCTATTTTCACCCAATGACCACTGGAAGAAATTACAGCCCAAACTGAATTTAAACTGATCAAGACTTGACTAATATTTGATGTCGAATTGATATCAAGGTGCCCACTGGGTTACAAGCTGAGACTGAAGACGCTTAGAAATAACTTTTAACTAACAAGACTGATCTCTAAATTACAAAAAAATAATAATAATAAAAAATAAACATGATATTTGTACAACATATTTCAGCTAGATGTCATTTTCTTATCAGAAACTGCAGCACTTTTTTCTGGAGGACTGAATTCATAAAATGCATGATAATATATATATACTATTGGATTAATTAATGTATCCATTTATTACAGGAACTGCTCATATTTATGAGTCTGTTGATGCAACGATTAATGAAGACATAATTACAGGTAACTAATGATGTCATTAAAATAATTTTGTCATAATATTTTTTACTGAATCAGCAGTTCTTTTCTAAAGAATGTGGAAATCCAATCCATGTTTATTTATTTATTTTCTCTATGATATTTGCAAACAAAAAGTTAAACCAAGTATTTCTTTCTCTATTATTCCCTGCAGACAGTGTAAGTGGTCCCCTGATTATTGTGTATTACATCATGTTATGGAGAGGGCCGCCTGTGAGAGATGCTGTAATCACACAGCTGACCATCATGACCTGACAGCAGGGCGGAGATTAACAGGCTTTTTAAAACTGTTCTTCGATCGGCTTGAGCTTTGGCCAACACTGAGTGAGATGATCGAAACCACCATCAAGTCCCATCATGTTTGACTGATCTTTCCCACTGGATAACAACAACTGCTATCTGCAGAAATGTGCTGATCTAAACTTCTGCTGCTCTTGAACTCCTGAAGGTAAGCTTCGTTTTAGTTATGTGGTCATATTTTTGTTTACCAGTAGCTAAAATTGTTATTGCAATCATTAGAAATGAGCAGTTACTTCTGTGCAAATGCCACACATGCAGTTTTAGGGCACTTTTATTGAGTAACTATTTTAACTTGTTTGACAAAATGTTTTGTCAAATTTAATTTTATGCCATCAGTTTGTGAATTATACTCATCTTTGTTTAGCTTATTGACCGATAAATTATCTTTCAATGAGCAGCGTTTTTCAATAATATAGTATTTGTGGTACTATTTTCATGATTATTTATGTTATATACAGTATATGTTTATATTACAAAATTTGTCATCTTTCTTTGAAACAGACAGTCATGACAGCACTGTATTGATCTCAATCCAGTGTATTTATTTATGTAATGTATTTCCATCCGCCTATATACCTTGTTCTAAAATTCCACATGAAGAAAACAAACGAGAACAAGCTTATCTTAGATGTTCAGATTAGATATGTGTAATTTAATTATCAATTATTAGCTTTCTCAATATGTCTCAATGACATCATGCAATTTAGAGAGTGTTGGATAGCACATCATTGTCATTAAATAATTATTTTGTAGAATTATTTTCCTTTGTACTCACATACTGAGTTTGGTGTGGTTTTGTTGTGCTCATGTTTTGCCTTTGACAGTTTTAACCTGTTGATTTAATGTTTATTTTTATTGTCATGCGGTGTGACACTTTTCATTTAGTTGATTCCAAAACTTGTTTATGTTAGAGTATTGAATCTATTTGGATAATATAAATTGCATTGATGGAATAGAAGGTCATATATGTATAAAGTGCCCTCTCATTTTAAACTCTCCTGACATGCAAAACTTTATCTAAAACTTCTTTAAACAGCATTTTTTTTCTTTAAATTTGAATATAATTACAGTGGGTGCTTTTTTAAGACCTTATGTATATTGAGAAACTATGGAACATTTGTGCTTTTAAAAATGTATTTGTCCATGTCCAACTATATTAGGTATCATATCTGGAGTGGTGTAAAATTTGCCAGCTGAATATGCAGCTCTAATCTGTACATCTGTGTTTCTGGATGGCTCTGTCAGGTCATGTCAGATGTTACATCACTCTTAAAAGGATAGCTCACCCAAAAATGAAAATTCTGTCATCATTTACTCACCCTCAAGTAGTTCCAAACCTGTATGAATGTCTTTGTTCTGCTGAACACAAAGGAAGATATTCTGAAGAATGTGGGAAACAGAGCAGTTCTGGGGCACCATTGACTTCCATAGTATTTTTTTCCTACTATGGAAGTCAATGGTGCCCCAAAACAGCCTGGTTACAAACTTTTTTTCAAAATATCTTCCTTTGAGTTCAGCGGAACAAAGACATTCATACAGGTTTGGAACTACTTGAGGGTGAGTAAATGATGACAGAATTTTCATTTTTGGGTGAACTATCCCTTTAATATTAATGTCGCCCAAAGGAGAAATGACTTTACATGCATGGAAATATTTTTCTTGATTTTAACAATTAATCTTTAAAAAACCCTGTAATGTCACAGTTCATGAATAATAATTTTCTTCATGCAAAATGAACAGCTTCCTCTGACTCATTTCTTCAGATCTCTTACTTTTGTTTATGTGTTTTTTCTATACAGCCCTGCTTTGCCAATGAGGTCCGGTCATTCCAAGGAAGAGGAGATATCTTCGTAGCCCAAGCGAAAGCATTGTTTCTTTGTAGCGGCCATCTCAGTTCCAAGGAAATACAGATTTTTGTTTGCGTGGGGGTACATGTGAGAGGTCGAAAGTGTTTCTCCAACGCGTCCTCCAGAAACTCAGACTGTTTTCCAAAGCAGACGAGTCTCAACCCTCCCCTATGGCAGTGATGGGAAGTGTGAGAACACACCGGTACAGCATAGTTTCCTCTGAGGAAGGCGGGATGAAACTGTCCCCCATCGCCATGCAAAATGGCTACGGCAATGGAAATGTGGGAGGCAACGTGCACACGCAGCAGCAAGCACAAACCCGCTTCGTCAACAAAGACGGACACTGCAATGTGCAGTTCATCAACATGAGTGAAAAAGGTCAACGCTACCTGGCTGACATCTTCACAACGTGCGTTGACATCCGCTGGCGTTGGATGATGGTCCTCTTCTGCCTCTCCTTCCTGCTGCCCTGGCTTCTCTTCGGACTCATATTCTGGCTCGTTGCGCTTTCCTCTGGGGACTCGGAGAATCAAGAGCAGATATGCATTTCAAACGTCGACAGCTTCACAGCGGCCTTCCTGTTTTCTGTGGAGACACAAACAACTATTGGTTATGGCTACCGATATGTAACAGAGGACTGCCCCTTTGCTGTCTTCATGGTGGTTTTCCAGAGCATCTTGGGGTGCATCATTGATGCCTTCATTATTGGTGCAGTCATGGCTAAGATGGCCAAGCCTAAGAAACGAAACGAAACCCTTGTGTTCAGTCACTATGCCACAATAGCTATGAGAGATGGTAAACTGTGTCTAATGTGGAGGGTCGGGAACCTCCGGAAGAGCCACCTGGTGGAAGCTCACGTCCGTGCCCAGCTGCTCAAATCCCGAACCACGGCTGAAGGCGAGTTCATCCCGCTGGATCAGATAGACGTTGATGTCGGATTCGACACTGGTATCGACCGCATATTTTTAGTGTCCCCCATCACCATCGTGCATGAGATTGATGAGGACAGTCCTTTCTTTGACATGAGCAAACAGGACCTGGAAAGTTCGGAGCTGGAGATAGTGGTGATTTTGGAGGGCATGGTGGAAGCTACGGCCATGACCACTCAGTGTCGCAGCTCTTACGTGACGAGTGAAATTCTGTGGGGCCATCGCTTTGAGCCAGTCCTTTTTGAGGAGAAAAACCATTACAAGGTAGACTACTCGCGCTTCGAGAACACCTACGAGGTTCCCAGCACGCCTCAATGCAGCGCGCGAGATTTGGCCGAAAAGAAGTACATCAGGTCTAGCTCCAACTCTTTTTGTTACGAAAATGAAGTAGCCTTCATGGATAAAGAGGAAACGGAGGATGATGATGACGATGATGATGAAGAAGAGGACCAGAAGAGCATTAAAAGAGACAGCATGGCCTTGGAAGGATCCAGTATTGATGATGTTAAAAGCACATCTTCCAGTCAGGATACTTTACCACTACAACTCAAACCTTTAACACAACAGCCTGAGTTATGACTGATTTAAAAAAAAAAAAAGATGCATGGTATATGGTGTGTATAGCATAAGAAAATGCTGTTTTGCTGCTGTTTTTGATAGCAAAATTTTGCAAGTGGTTTAAGAGGAGCACAAGTTCGGGTTGCAGAAGTCTTGTAACTTTTACTTACGTACGCTTGTTATCTGAGACAGATCAACAAGCATTAACTTTCAAATCTACTCTGACAGTCTATACGCAATCAGTTTAAAATACAGAAAAGAAGAGCACACATCGTAGATACTACAAGCTCTGCTTCAAACAGAGGGTAGATTTCACTACGCAAATTTGCACAGATTTTTGCCCGATTTACTGTCTGGAGGGGTTGATGCTATATGTGTCTAAAGTCAGAGTCAGTATGTAGAGCTTGGGCAGTCAGACTTGACATATTTCAAAGAAAATGGCATAGTGTATGATGGTCACAGACAGTACCTATGTTTCCATCCACCTTTTTTTTTATGCACATTTTGGAATATTGCATAAAAAACCACTGGATGGAAATGCCAAGATGCGCATAAATTCTAAAAATGCACATAAAAAACTGAGTAGGATAAACTTTTTATCTGATCCGAAAAAATGTGCATAAACTAAAATAGATACACATTTACTGAATAAATTCCACCATGTGCATCATACAAGTCATGTGACTTTGTACGATGGGACGGGATAACATGAAACAACAGAAATGTTGTTGTGGTCATTCGGAAATGCCCGAGCAAAGTCTGTGATCAAAGTATTTCTGTATAATTGTCGAACACGACTGCGTTCCCAAACAGCAGGCATCCATCTCTGAAAGCAATGACAGCATTTATTGTGTTTCATCTGCTCGCTCTGAGGCGCAAGAAATTTATTATATTTCAAAATGATTGTATTCAGTGGTTTCTCCTACTTTTCTAAGTGATATTTAGTGCCAGTTTATCAGGAAGTGACAATTTTGTTCTCTTAACGGTGCTTATTCGCAAATGTTTTATGCGATATTCCAGTTTTGCGCATAAGTCAAATTCGCATCTTTGAATGGAAACATAATAGCCGATAGAAGTTTTATTGGCTTCGAACTTTGATTCCATCCAGTCTGAGGATATCAAACGTTTGATATTTTGAGATTATTTTAAAACGCATATTGTATTCAATCTATTCTAATTGGGAAGAGCTAGTTTTCTATCCACCATCTTGGATGTGCCTTTTCCCACTCCCACTGAGCTTGTCACAGCGTGCTCTGGGATTATTTTCTCCATTAAGAATATACTGGACCAAAATAAAATAGGCTACTTTGGGTCGTAATGTTGGAACAGCTTTCACTGAGCCAGTCTTTGATGCTGTCTGTATGTAGCCTACTAGGCTTTGGAGCAGAGCTGTAAATGAACAAATCCTAATGATTTTGCAGGACACACAGTTTTGTCCGATTGTCTCTGCGCATTGGCTACTAGCAGCACGTTCAGGATGATATCTTGTGTAAAAGCCAGTGTCATGATGAAATCAGGTCTCTAAATGCAGAGGCACTATAATGAAGAATAGCAAAGATGAGAACCAAATGTTTGCTTTTGATCTGGTCTGTGCCATTAAATCTACAATAGAGGGACACTTTGAACTTTTTAAACTCACTGCACTGATGTCATGATTTAAGATAAATGAGCGAAACACAAGGTTAGAAACCTAGTTTCCATAATTCACATGTGGTTGTGACTGAAAACAAGTATTTTTATGGTGGAGGTATATGCCTATGTGAAGTACTGTATGTTCACAAATGGTTTGAAAACATGTTAATGAGCTGGTCTCTTCACAACATGGTATTTCTCTCCGCTTTCTATAAACACTGTTCTGTACAAAAGAAAATTATGTTGATATACAGTACATAATTGACTTGTGTTGGTTATTACGTTATAATATCAGTACTGAAGATTAGCCATACATTTTTAGTGAGAGTAAATGTTAATGCTAATCTAGGGCACTTAAAGATTTCATGTAGTACCATAAAACTCCTCAGTCCATGTACTGCATCTTCTGTGATCTGTCAAAAATGCACTTAACATCTCAGGGTTTGGATGAAATCTGGCATTCATATAACACGAACAGTCAAAGAGTTGTAAATATATACACTATAGCACATCTTTGAATAATATGTAAAGAATGCCATGTTCATAGCAGTATATGTGCTTTCGATGTGCAATAGAGCTTCAGTGACTGAAGACATGAAAGTTAATGTTTATGAATGAAGACATGAATGTTACTTTTCTGCTGCTGAAAGATAAATATGTTGATAAAAGGTTAAATATACTATTTTGTTTTGTATGACAATGCGTTACAACCAAAGCAATAATGACTTGCATTGTTGGCAGATAAAGTAGGGAACCAATATCTAATCTAAGGTTTTTATATATGAAACTGTGACAGTAGCTATCACAATAAAACTTACCAGTGATTGAAAATATCATCTGCGGTGTGGTTTTAAATTCATTTGTAGTTTGCATCAACATCACAAGTCAATATTTTAAAATGTTTGTTTGACATAAAATATTTTGTCATTTTAATTGGGTCTGCAGCATATTTGTATAGTTCATAATTGTATTTTAATCACATCACAGATTATGTAATCCTAATAGATAACGTAACATTCCAAATTATGACATCACATACAACTCTTTGACACATTCAGCACATACTGTACATTTAGACAGAACCAATCCATTCATTTTAAAACTGTAAATAGATGTTATTGAGATCATCCAGACAAAGATTGTCTGGCTGGACTCATTTGAATCCATGGCCCTAGTTTGTGTAAACAGAGAATCGATTGGACACAGGAGATACAATGAGAGGACTGGATTTTGTTCTGCTGAAAGTCTGATTTAACCCTGAGGGAATTTTCCACATTATCCATTGACATGTGCTCTTTACTAGGGAGGGAAGAAAAAAAATCAGTTACTTCTTTGGGCATCAGATGCTTAATGAACAATAAAAAAATAAATAAATATATACACACTATATTCCCAAAAGTACTGGGTCGTCCCCTTCTAATGAACAGGTTTGACTACTTTAGTAATTTCATCACATTGGTGTTTGGTGATGAGTTTTTGGCTCAAGGTCTGCATTTACAGTCACACCAGAGCCAGTGTTCAACTGGGATTAGGACTTGGTTTCATGCAGACCAGTCAAGTTCTTCCACACTGACTGAATCAATTTTCTTTAACTTGTCTGCACACAGAGGCATTGTCATGTTAGAATAGAAAAGGGTCCTGTCCAAACTGTTGCTATAATATTAGAAGCACACAATTTCCTAGAATATCATTATATGCTTTAACATTAAGATTTATACTCATGGAAATTACTAAAGTAGTCAAACCTGTTCATTAGAAGGGGGCGACCCAATACTTTTGGCAATATAGTGTAGGTATTTCTGTGCACAAATACTTACTGTACTATGACAACACTCTGGGAGAAAAGTCACTCTCACCTTTAAAACAAGCTCAAATCCTTCATAATCCGAGCTACAAATTCAAGTATAGGAAGTAATATGAACCAGCTGCTGCAGTGAACGTTATCAATTCTCTATAGTTTAATCTCTAATGTTAGTCTTGATGAATAAAGTGTGTTTGTGAGATTAGGATTATCTCTCTAATATGTTCTGCAGGGGAATCTATGATGCATGGTGAAGTAGGGTCAAACGAATTTAAGCATTTGCGTCAATATGTTTCTCACTCTTGAATTTGAATCGATCATGTATCTGATTTTTGTTTGCAGTGAGTCCGCAAACAAAAATGTCGAGTGAGTTGAGATGTCAAAGACTGTATTATGGCAGCAATCAGACTATAGGGACTTGCTGCGGACAAATTACACAACTCCAGTACTTGAGTGAAAGTACAGATACTACTGGTCAAATATTACTCCATTAAAAGTGAAAGTTGTAAAGACAGATAAAAGTACAGAAGTACCAAATGTAAATTTCATTTTTCACGTCAATGCACTGTTTTATTTTTGTTGTATGTAAACCTACTTGCCATACATCTGAAGCAACTTACAATACATTATGCCTACTGAATACACTGACTAGCTTATATCTTTGGAATAAAGTGATTTTAGAATGATAGAAAACATATGAGGGAAAAAACTATTTATTTAATTTTTACCCACCCCCACAAAAAGCAGCATGGTGTTGATCTCACACATCTATATGTAGCCATTCATCCACATTTGAACCGAGTGGATAGTGAAATTGCTGTAAATACAGACTGATAATAAAAAATAAAAAATAAATCAAACCTGCTTTAAAACCCAGCGACACAACTGTAGCTGTGTAACTTTACAACAGCAACACCGCTTTAACAAAAAAGTGTGCAGTGCTGCTTCATGTCAAAAACCCACAGTATTATGTTTTATTAGGAGACACACAACAGTTCTTCTGTGGATTTATAGGTAATATTTTCATTTACACAATTTAGCAAAATCAGACAATAATGTTTCTAATAAATACCACTGTTAACATCTTATTATTGAATTGTTGTAAATAAATATCAGATTTGCAACTGTCCAAAAAATGCTGGGAAATCACTTCATTAAGCCCTACAAGAGTGATTACTGATAGACCGTCTGGAAAAAAAAGAAAGTCTTAAACATTTAGAGATGAAAAAATATCACCCACTGACTTTCGAAGCTGCTAACGACTTTGTAATTCGAGGACCTGGATAGAAATGTAGTGGAGTGAAAAGTATGATATTTGTCTTTCAAATGTAGTGGTTAAAGTCATAAGTTTTTAGAAAAAATAATACTCACTCAAGTAAAATACAGATACTCAAAAAGTGTACTTAAGTACAGAAGTAAATGTACTTAGTTACTGTCTGCCACTTTAATATCGAGTCATCTTTAGTGCTGTCAAACAATTAATCGCGATTATACTCATCCAAAAAACATTTTTTGTTTACATAATATATGTGTGTGTACTGTGTGTATTTATTATGTATATATAAAGACACACACACACATACATATATATATATATTTGAATAATATTTACATGTATGAATATATTTTTCATATATAATTTGTTATATAAATATAAATATTTTATAAGTACATATATTTTTCTTCTATGATGTTTTTGTTTGTTTGTTCTAATAACAATCTGATATACATACATAATATAATAGTCATTATTAGTAAGAATTTGTCAAATGAGTTTGTTAAACAGTTTATAAGACTGGCGGTTATCTATTTGTGCCATGATCTCCTGTAAAGCTGCTTTAAGAAAAATGAAATAGTTTAAAGAGATATAACAAATAAAGCAGATTGGTCTAAATTGAAACAATATTCTTATACAGACTGTGTGGTTCCATGACATTAACTTATGAATGATAAAGATTAAACAGGCCTATGTCGAAACACAAGATGAAGAGGTGGGTTTCTTTTCCAGAGACTGTATTATTGTCTCTGTTGGTATCTCCACAGTCGGTCATTTCCTGAGAGAGCAGTATTGACAGATAACACATTCAATCCAACACTGATTACATAAAGCTATGTCCATTAATGACCTCTAGCCACACTGAACCAAGTGTTGACTATCACAATACTAGTTTGTAGCATAGACATTTTGGTTTACCTAATGCATTTGCCAAAATTGTGTGTAATGTATCCCACAATGCAATGCATTTGACTCAACCGGTGTGATAAAGCAAAAACAATGTTAAGCATGATTTTAAACATCTCTAATCGATCAGATTGCCAAAAGTTATGACACACTAACTTGGATAAATACATACATATTTTTAAATGTGTACCCTTGCATCTTTCACTGGGCTGTTTAATTTTTCCCATAGTTTGTAGTATACAGTGTATATACACTGCAGTAAGACAGTATTCGATTCCAAACATCCTGTAGCCTGAGCATCATGTTTCTTCTCCCAACATGCACCTGCCCAGCATAATCACTCCAGCAGCTGCTTCTACATGCTGCGCTTGCACTGCTGTGCTCCAGTTGGCTTTCTAATAGTTATCTTCTGATAGCTTTACTCCAGTCAAATGGCGTCATGAAACCTGTCAACACGAAAGTCAGTGTCTGCATACCAGTGGCCAGCCTTTAAACCACTCTCTTAATTTTAATAGCTCAGTGGTTTGAAAGGATGTACAACTTTTTGACCACCAGAGGGCAATGAGAGTTGCCCTCTGGTCAGGTGATGAAGTTTCAATTTTCAGCTCTCACTGGTTCCACTTTCTTGGGATTCAAAGAGTCTCTTTGAATTCATTTTAAGACACTAAATGTAAATATGGTTTTTAAAAAAACTCTCTTTTTGCCCTGTCGTAAATACTAGTGTTATTTAAATAAAGCTCATTTTATATCAACAAACCCCTCTGTAAAAACCTTGAGGAAAAAAATGGATAAAACTGAAATGTCTGGTGTATTTAAGTGATACTGAAGTGGAGATTTTAGGCTCAGACACTAATAGATAACGTGTAATAAAACATACTTAAATGTATATTTTTTGGATGTTTTCTTTCCATCTCAGAATTGACCAGTGCCTGAAAAAAATAGAATAAATAATAACTTTCCAAATGCATTTTCCCCCGAAACATAACAGCTTTGTAAAGTATGCATAAAATATAACCTTAGTCTTGGTAATGAATAGACTTGGAAATTTGTAGGTTCATAAACTGTGATTTTAATGAAACTTAACATGAATTGCAATGTAACATAAGTGAGCAATCAATTGAGAATATTACATTGTAAAAGTAAGACAATGTGTGCAAATGCATTAATCAGCAAAAAGCAATTTTGAGTTTGTGGTGATTTCTTTTCATGAAAGCAATCAGCATGCTCACTGTACAACTTAAGGGATAACAATCTTAAGTCAAACATGGCAATATTACAAATGTGATTATGGTGATTTGCAAGTACTAATAAATTAGGGTGAGCTTTCATGCATCATGGTAAAAATAGGTTACTTGAGTAACCATTCACAACCCATTTTACCTCTGCAATTTCCTACAGTATTTCCAAAGGGAAAGGAGAAAAAGAAGGGTGGACTTTGATTTTATCCAATGGTGTGAATAGAATGAATGGTGAAAAATGGGCATTGCACTCCAGAATGCAACAGAAAAAAAATGTATGCAACAACACAAATGAAGATATTTTTGATGAAATCCGAGAGCTTTCTGACCCTCCATAGACAGCAAGGGTACTACCACGATCAAGGCACAGAAACGTAGCAATCGTTAAAATGGTCCATGTGACATCAGTGGTTCAACCATAATTTTACGAAGCTTCAAGAATACTTCTGCGCAAAGAAAACAAAAATAACATCTTTAGTCAGCAATTTGTCTCCTCTGCGTCACCATGGCGGCATTTTGGAGAGTATCACGATGCATGCACGAGCTTTGGTTTTGTGTTTTCTTTGCGCACAAAAAGTATTTTCGCAGCTTCGTAAAATTATGGTTGAACCCCTGATGTCACATGAACAGTCTTACTGATGTCCTTACTGAGTTTCTGTGCCTTGATCATGATAGTACCCTTGCTGTTTATGGAGGGTCAGAGAGCTCTCGGATTTCATCAAAAATATCTTCATTTGTGTTCTGAAGATGAACAAAGGTCTTACAGGTTTGGAACGACATGAGGGTGAGTAATTAATGACAGAAATTTCATTTTTGGCTAAACAATCCCTTCAAGTCGCTTTGGAAAAAGCATCTGCCAAATCCATAAATGTAAATATATTTGGGCATGTAAAACTTGTTTGGGCACCAGAAATCATTGCTAAAGGAACTAGGCTCTTACTTTTTAGCTACTATGAGGCTGTGATAGAGGGGCTTCACAATAATGTGCAGGTAGAGCGAGCTGTCAATGAGGTACTCAGATGCTCTGCGCTGCAGGTCCGCTTCCAACAGGAAGTCTCCCGCCTCCTCTGTACTCTGGTGGAAGTTATAGACGTGACGGACCACCACCTTCCCCTGCTTCCGGGCCGAAACGATGACAGTCTTTTGAAAGCTGACCCCAGCAAAGTCCGGGCTCGAGGTGGCCGGAGTGACGATGATCCGCGGACGCCCTCCGTCGGTTCGAGTGGGCTGCATGGACCCCTGCTCCGGATAAGCGGATCGCACACTCAGAGGAAGCCATCGGGGAGAGAAAAGCACATTCCAGGTCACGCGTTTGCTAGCGTCGTAGCCGCTGGGCCCGAGTTGAGTCTGAAAACTAAAGCTGCGGTCGTCCCGCGTTGGGTTGTTGATGACCCACGGAGAGCCCCATGCTGGCGACAGGTAGTTTCGCGGCGTAAAGAGGCTACAGTTTACGTCAAAGTACTTTGCGAGCTGAATGGGCGAGGCTGCGTGGAACTGGAAGGCTAAAAATAGCAGATCACGTACCGATTCGTAATATTTCAACATCACGGACGACTTCTTCTGCAGGTGGAACAAGTGTTGAGGTGAGATCATGGCGTAGCGTATTGCTTTGAGCGCGCTCTCGGCCATGTCACCTGAAGGCTGGTTCTGGTTGATCCAGGCTTCCAGAGCTTCGTAAAGCTCCAGTTCACTCTGAAGAACCAGATCTGAACGCTGCAGCAAGGAAAGCAGCAGTTCTCCGCTTACGGAGCTCCATTCGGCGCTCTGCAGAACCGATGACAGGTTCCAGGACAGGTACTGCAGGCAGCTGTTTTGCAGGGTCACATCTCCGATCTGCATGGCGTATTGGTACCAGCTCACCACGTGACCCGCGGGCGAGTCGCAGGACAGGTGCTGGCTCATGTATTGGGTGAGGCCCTGCTGGAGGTCCCACACGTGGTATTTGCTGGCCAGCTTGTGGAGTGGGATGGCCTGGTTCAGACGCACTGTGATGTCACCACAATATAAGTACCTGCAGGGAAAGAGGTTCAGTTCAGTTCTGTTCTGTTCTGTTAGGGGTTTTATAGCGAATGCCAGAAGGGAGAAGGTGAAACTCGTGATACATGGGGTGGGAATTAGGGATGTAACGATTAACCGTGAGCCGGTTGAAAATCGATTGAAATATGTGACTCAAATCAGCTGAGATGCTAAACAAATCGCGATTCAATTAGGGGTAGGAGTTTATATGAATGTATGTCTGAGGGGAACATACTGTCTTTAGAAAAGTTTAGATGGTATTTCTTCTTGTAATCTGGCCTCTGTATAATGCATATTAAAGTTTATAAGTGCAGCGCTGCTTTATTTACAGCGGAAACCAAGGAAACGCTTTAAGCGCCACCTGCTGGCAGAGAGTGAATCTGCATCTCATTCAGCTCATCTGCTGTTTCTGTTTCATGCAGACATTTTTAATGTATAGTTTCACAAAACGTTTTGTTTTGCTTCGAAATTATACAATCTAATTTAGATTAAAAACTGCTCATATTGCATGTATGCAGCATCTTTGTTTGGATCATGAATAAAATGCAGTGGTTGCCTCTAATTTTAAATGGAAAGAGCACAGACAAAGCCTTATTTTGTTTATACGAAGAGATTTCTTTTATTTGTGTTATTTATTTGATTTGGGGCTTGTTTTAAAATTTCAATTTAGTTTTGTTATTTACATTTTGGCCTACATTATATTTAAATTTTGTTATTTAGCAGACGCTTTTATCCAAAAGTGACTTGAGGACAATAGAAGCAATCAAAACCAACAAAAGATCAATAATATACAAGTGCTATAGTATATTATTATAGTGTTATATTTCAATTTCACAAAGAAACGTGCAGCATTTTGTCCAAGCATTAATTAAAGGACACATTTAATTTATAATTTTTCTTAAATCTCATTTTGTTAAAAAACAAAATCATGAATCGAATCGAATCGTGAAATCAAAATCGTGAATCGAATCGAATCGTGAGTTGAGTGAATCGTTACATCCCTAGTGGGAATCATCTAACAAAATGCTCTGGGCTTCACCCAAAACTTGTCTATGATATAACTGGGCCATATCATCTGTTATTTTACTTCCCTGGTTTACAATCTTCTCAAGACAATTCTTGTTTTTCACATTTAGAGAATTAAACCAGCACAACAGTGAAAAAGATAACAGTGACTCAATATAGGATCTGTAGAACATGCACATCAATATTGTGTCCATATTAAATGACATTCGTTTCGCCAAGCAATACAATCTTTGCTGCCCCCTCTTACACAAAACATCAGTACTGGAAGAAAAGGACAATTTGTTGTCCAAAACAGTACCCACATACTTGTACTGCTCAACACTCTCAATACGCACTCCATTAATGCTTGTTTGCTTATACTGAATAGATTTAATCCTATAGTTAAAATCAATAGTTTTGTCCTTAGTTTTAGAAACATTAAGTTAACATTAAGAGGTTGTGTTGGAAAAATCAAGCATCCCATTGATGTTTAACCTTATATAACTTGGATTACCCTGAAACATTACAGTACCTCCATAGCCTGTGTAGAATGATCATGTAACACATTGAATGCTACACTAATTGGTGCACTGATAGTGTTTTTCTCTCTTCATTATCAATTTACTTCTCTGACAAAATCTGAGGTCTAGTTTAGGTTAAAACATGGACATATTCATGAACTACCACCTTTGTGTCCAGTGTTCTTTGGTTACAATAGTTTTTTTCCTTCTTTTGTCATAATAATCCGTAACATACTACAGTAGTGTTTAAAACCTTGGTTTAAAGTTCCCCTCAAATGTGATTTGTGACCCTGGACCACAAAACCTATAAATAAATAAGCTTTCCATTGATGTATGGTTTGTTAGGATAGGACAATATTTGGCCGAGATACAACTATTTGAAAATCTGGAATCTGAGGGTGCAAAAAAAAAAAAAAAAAAAATCTAAATACTGAGAAATTCGCCTTTAAAATTGTCCAAATGATGTTCTTAGCAATGCATATTACTAATCAAAAATTAAGTTTTGATATATTTACAGCAGGACATTTACAAAATATCTTCATGGAACATGATCTTTACTTAATATCTTAATGCTTTTTGGCATAAAAGAAAAATCGATAATTTTGACCCATACAATGTATTTTTTGCTATTATTATGGCTACAAATATACTCATGCTACTTATGACTGGTTTTGCGGTCCAAGATTACATTTTTAAATAATCTACAATATAAAATAAAATAAAAATAAAAACAATAAAATATATAAATAAAATAACATAATATAAAAAGTAGGATATATAAATAAAATAATATTCACTATATAGAATAGTAGCGGAACGTAATGTTTAGATACTTGGTTTAAATTTCCCTCCAAATGCGGTTTGTTAAAAATCTACTATATAAAATAGAATAAAAAATAAATAACAATAAAAAATAAGAATGAACAATTAAAAAAAAAAAAAAAAAAACAGAATATATAAATAACATAAAATAATTTTGTTGAAAATCTATTAAAAAGAATATATAGAATATATATAAAATATAAATATATAGAATATAAATAAAATGTGTTGTTTGAATGTCTAGAATATAAAATAAAAATGCAAAAATATAAAATTAAAACTGTAGTATATAACATTTAATTTTTTGCTCTGTTACTTCACAGTACAACTCAACAAGAAAAAGTGAATTGAACAAAATGAGATCATTACGAGGGAAAACGATTACATCATAGACTTTTTCCTAGAAACCCGGTTGGTTGCTCCCAGTTAGTGGAGTGTTATGGTTTATTGATTATAGATTTAGGCTGGTAACTGTAATATTGTAGGTTCAAGGGTAATGCATGAGCAATCACCTCAACCCCAGATTGCTCCATGGGGATTGTGCTTGTAATAAGTGTTCTGTAAATCACTTTCAATAAAATGACCAATTACTAATGAGTCACTCACCTAATGAACTTCTCAAATACAGCTGCACAGTCTGGAGTCTCTCTGAGGATCATGGCAGTGGAGTTTCGGGTCTGTAGGAGCTCATCAAACACGTCGCTCTGAAGAGTCAACACCAGTGAGTGGACCTGGATCACCTTCACCTCGTCTGTGTTCAAGGTCTGAACGCGGAGGATCACGTCGCTGCCGTTTCCCTGGGTCAGCAGGGCCTCCATGCGCTGCACCAGCGCCATTGAATGGTTCAGTGTGGTAGCGCTGTTCTCCAACACCACATCCGACTTCAACGCAGCTGCAAGACAGAAACGGGACATCTGTGAGCAGAGTGAATGAAGAAAGAGGGCTTTTTAATATCTCACAACTTGTTGCACATTCAAAAACAAGAACAATGCGTATTAATGAGGAGTTAAGATGTTCTTGAATACATTTGCACTGCATATTTGATCAATTATTGAATAATGCATGAACATAATCTTTCAAATAGCCATTCTTGCTTGTATGTCATCTAGTTGAAGCCAGCAGGGCTGTCGCTAGTGGGGTGAAAGGTGGTGACGATTATAGGGGGCCCTGTCTCATATTGGCTAAACATATTTGCAGCATTGAGCAATGTAGCCAATCTGTTGATTTCTTGAATGCAATGACCAGAAGTGTTTAAGTTAGAATCCACTCAGCGCTAATGCAGAGTTTTTGTCAAGAGTTGAGTTCTGCCAGCTCGGGAATCCTCTCATTATAAACAAAGTGTAGATATGATGTACTGTAAATAAGAGATTCGCTGCGCAGTGTAGAGAGCTTATTAACGGAGCGTTGTGAGATCGCAATGAACTGAAGTGAGTGGCAGCTTTTAGTGATTATATGAGGGAGCGAACTTTGCGCACATTCTATAATACTGTCTGACTGTCTCAGAACAGAGATAGTCACCTCAGTAAAGACAGTATTGTGTTTCAATTCTTAATTTTACTTATCTTGATGATTCAAAATGACTCTCTTTTGTGCTTTTCCTTGGCGCGCCGGCGCAAACTGTCGCACACTTCTCCAGAAATGCACGAATGCAATGACTGGAGGATTTTCACTTAAAAACAGGTTACATTTTCAATTTGTTTCTAGGCAAACCCTACCGTATGCCTTCAAAACATGAATATGGAATGAGTTGCATGGGATAATTTTACATTTGTAAAAAGATTGAAAAAGCTTATAATTCATTAAATGGACAAGTGCAAGCATATTTATTTATTTATTTGGATAATGTCTTATTTTGTGATCTGAAAAAATAATAATAATAATAATAAGGTAGCCTAATAGAACAGCAGGCTTTAGAACAGCATCATTACTGGCTGTAAAGGGATAAATAAACTATAAACTATGAGAGCAAGTGAGCAAAATAAGGGTTAGGCATTATTTATAGTAGTTATGATGTTGGGGCCCTGGAATTTGCTTAAGGCCCCTAATCACTAAGTCCACTCCTGCTGATGGGCCGCTGCTGCGCATCTCCAGGAAAGCTTATCATAGGAACATGTTTTAAGCCTTGCCAATTTAAACATTCAAGAAATTTTAAAGCATTCAAGCACAAGACGCAGAAGAACTCAACCAAGTACACTCGCACAGAGAGCTGCGTCTTAGACGTGCAAACACCGAACCAAGCTCTCCTACGTGTCCTGAACGAACAAATACACTTTGCCGGTTTAAACATTCAAACACAAAAAGACCTGAAAGAGCCCAATTCAGCACCCATGCGCTGTGTTCTGTGTGCACAGCACACACACAGAGAGACACGTCTCACAGACCTTGAACACCGAATTTAGATTTGCCTCTTCTTGCTCTTGAACCGACAAATACATACAAAATTATGTCGAAATACCCCGCGAAAAAACTGTCAGTTATATCAAATTTATGGTAACCCTACAAAAACAGTTGAGAAAGAAATCGGATTTGTATCAATAAATTGGATGCATTGTCTCTTAAAGTGACCGCACCTAGCTGCTGCCCTGTCCTTAATGTTAATCCAAGAAAACCACTCACAGCTCTTTACTAAATTACTTTGAAGTTTTAAAAGAATTTATCTATATTTAAATTACACAGTGAAGACTATGCAATGATATTTTACATTTGATTATTTGGTTTCTGTACCTGAACACCTAGGGCCTTATTTATAAAAAGTTGCATATAAACTGTCCTAAATTTGTTGCGTAAGTGCGATTCAGAGAAAATTAACCTGTGCACAAAAAACGTGCTTATGCCTCTTCCAGATGTGACATTTATAAATCGCAAATAATCTTGAAATTGCGTGCAGCTGTCTGGTGTCAGATCTCCGCCTTGTAAACACCCCCTAATTAATATCATTAGCATATAAAAGAGCATCAGTTAACATCGTAAACGTTGTTTGAAAATGGCGCGCAGCAAGAAAAACAACTTTAGTGAGGCCAAAGTTGGAGGCCACTGTATAGCATATAGATTAGTTGAAATAATCTATGTGTGAAAAATAATTTACACGAGAAAAAAAGCGAAACTGTAAATAGTTTACTTTTATTTGTGTACAATCACAATAAAATAAAACAAAATACTGTGCTTTAATTTGTAGCATCAAGAAAAACAGGATGCTTTTTAGCTGTCTTGGTCCTTATTAACTTATGGAGCGAATCACAGAAACAAACCAAAACTCAACATAGCTTACTTGTCTTGTCATTTTATTTCATTGAAACATATTTCGTGAAAGCTTATTTATTTAATTACATACAGTTTCACAAAAGTGCAGCAGATGCATGATGACATGTCAAAACTCATGTTGTTTAAGGGGATATTTGCACATTTATGGCATTATTAACTGGTCTCAAACATTCATGTTTATTTATTTTTTTTTTTAAATCTAATTTAGTTTTATTGAACATTCTAATCTTGTCTGTTAACAGTTAAGCAATTATCCAGCCTCTGATACCTGTAAAGAAAAATTAAATGTAATGCACATCCCTAATAGGCCTAATACTATTAGCTTATTGTTATTATTATCTTCATCATGGCTGCTGCTTATATTTGCACTTTTCCACACAAAGACTTGTTCATATTGTGTTTATAAATATGAACGTCCCCTTGGCTTTAAGCGTATGCACACTTTATAAATGAGGCCCCTACAAACTTGAAAAATACTGAAGTATTATTTAATTTGTATCTTTGTTCTATTTATTTGTTTACATGATTTTAAACAGGGCCCATGGGTACAACCTGCACTGGGGCCCCACAAACCCCAGCTGGGAACTAGCATTATGAATTCAAAACACACCCAAAAACTGGTTTTCCATGCAGTTCCTTTTGGCTCTCAACTGCAAATTTTCCTTTTTCTAAGTAATCAGAGGCATATAAAATGAATTGTTAGAGCAATTATATTGCATTTCAGCTTCCAAAGGCACTTTAAGTGTGAAAGAGATCAGGCTGAGAAACGGAGGAAAAAGTCTGAATACAAAATCACAAGTAAGACCTTAATGAAAGGCTCCGACTGCCACTCGCTGCTCTTCAATCCATGTGACCCATTCACTCACGCCTGACAGTTTGATCAGTTCACTCACTTGAAAGCGACTGCATTTCCTGTAAAGATGGTGATTTTGCTTATAAAAGCAACTGAACTGTATAACATTATGTCTGTGTAAAGAAATACTTTAGAAGCTTTTTTATGTTAGATAAATCATGTTTGTAATCTATATTAGATAGTCAAACCAAAATTTATTCAGACACCTTCAACATTTCTCACATTATCACAGTTTATTCGCTAGTTTAGAAAATGGTAATAAAATATGACAAGAACTCAAGAGTTAAACTGTGTCAGAACAAATTCATCTTGATAATGTCAGATAGAAAGGTATGTAACAAAACATGGTCAGCTCAAAGTGTCAAATCAAATTTTTACTCCCAAATTTTGATCAATTTTACTGGTAGTCCACTGTATGAAGAATTTTTGGGTATTTTATAGTTTACTTTATTTTGCTATCCTCACTTACATTAATGAACTATAGCATCCTGCACCCACTAGTAAAAAAAATACCAAAAATTATATCTGGTATCTGGATCATTTTTGGCTTGACAGTATATCATTGTGCTTTTGTGCACACTATGCTACTGTATTGACCAAGACAAAATAAAGTCCTTATCTTTGCTCTGATCATATTAATGACGGCTTTTGGAATCAAAATTGAAATAATAAAAACATGAGGGGGAAAATCTTGTAACATACAGAAATACATGGCTATTAAAATCTATGCTCTTACCTCCAACACAAAGTGCAACACAAAGGTTGGCCAGATAGACCACAGCAGGCACGCTTCCTCCGGAGTTCACCATCTCTCGTCCTGTATTAATGTCGTCCTTCCCTGCCTTTTTTGCACTCCAGTCTCTCTCTCTCTCGGTATATCTCCCTGTCCCACACTCTTTATGTAGGACGTTGGCACATCGCTGAGCATCTCTCAGCCTCATGAAGCCCATTGATTGGTGGAACCCGGCTGGGCCGTTGCCATGACGACGGCTTTGATTGTGAGTTTCTCCTCTTTCAATGTTACATGATATCGATCTGTGGCACTGGGCGGCGTGTTTGGACTGAAGTGGGCGTCTGGAGTGGGATGCGGTCTACACATGGGGGCTATTGCTACTGTATTAGCTCAAATAAAGGAAAAGAGCAAACTGGAAGATGAATATTACTGCACGTTGTTGCACAATGTTGGATTGCTGTATCTAATTAGTAACATCTTAAAACACAAACACATTCACAAATCACTTATTGGTTGAATAAATACCCATTCTATGCAATATATCCACTTGGTACAAGTAAAATTGAATGGGAAAGAATTCTTCCAAATTTTTATTTTATTTTTATTTTTTTGCACTTTGCATTAGTTTTATGTCCCTTTCATATATATATATACACTACCGTTGAAAAGTTTTAGATCAGTAAGACTTGTAATGTTTTTTTAAAGAAGTCTCTTATGCTCATCAAGGCTGCATTTATTTGATCAAAAATACAGAAAAAAAAACAGTAATCTTGCAAAATGTTATGACAATATAAAATAATGGTTTCTATTTTAATATATTTTAAAGTATAATTTATTTCTGTGATGCAAAGCTGAATTTGCATCAGCCATTACTCCAGTCTTCAGTGTCACATGATACTTCAGAAATCATTCTAATATGCTGATTTATTATCAGTGCTGGAAACTGTTGTGCTGCTTCATATTTTTTTGGAACTTGTAATAATTTTTTCAGGATTCCTTGATGAATAAAAAGTTAAAAAAAGAAGAGCATTTATTTATAATAGGAATCTTTTCTAACAATATACACTACTGTTCAAAATTTGGGGGTCAGTACATTTTTATTCTTTCTTTTTTTTTTTTGAAAGAAATTAAACCTTTTATTCAGCAAGGATGTGTTAAATTGATAAGAAGTGATGGCAAAGATTTATATTGTTAGAAAATATATTTTGAACAAATGCTGTTCTTTTTAACTTTTTATTCATCAAAGAATCCTGAAAAAAGTATCGCAGTTTCCAAAAAAATATTTGGCAGCACAACTGTTGCCAACATTGATAATTATAATAATAAATCAGCATATTAGAATGATTTCTTAAGGATCATGTGACACTTTAGACTGATGGAAATTCAGCTTTGCATCACAGAAATAAATTATACTTTAAAACATATTAAAATAGAAACCATTATTTTATATTGTAATAGCATTTTGCAAGATTACTGTTTTTTTCTGTATTTTTGATCAAATACATGCAGACTTGATGAGCATAAGAGTCTTCTTTAAAAAACATTACAAGTCTTACTGATTTAAAACTTTTTAACGGTAGTGTGTGTATATATATATATATATATACACACACACTACCAGTAGTAAAACATAGTAAAAAAAAAATAGTATCTATATATTAATGTATTAATGATGTAACAATAAAAATGTATGAAAAATATATTTAAAAATAATTACAATACATTTATTTCACTATATTTATATTATTATTTTTTATAACGGTAGTATTTTTTATTCAGAAAAAAATATATATATAATTTTTTTTTTTAAATCTGATCATGATGGCTACATGTTGCTATGGGGTTTCTAATGTTTTCTGAGTGGTTAATTACTGGTCAATACCCAAATTCATGTTATAACACCAGATAAACCTTATTTTTTAAAATGGAAAGATTTAGAATAAAGTCGCTCTGAATATTAAAAAACCAAATGCATGAGAATTCACTGTGCATTATATAAAAGCGTGAACGTTTAATATTTTTTTCCTTTATACACAGTTCCTGCTACATCCACCCATAAATATTTCATCACAAAATCCATCAATATGGTATTGTTGACCAGCAGCGGAAACATGAAACACACATAGAGATATAATACAATACTACTGTATATAATACAAACAGCAGAGCATCATGTGGAGGTCCCAGCAGCCCTGTCCTGCCCTTGTTTGTCTCTCTGCTTCTGCTTCATCTGTTTCATCTGTCTGTACAGCTGCACCACTCTCTCCCGCTCTTCCTCCATCATCCTCTTCCTCGCCATAGAGGGTTTGTTGTGCGAAACAGGACTGTGACCCAGGAGGGAGTTCAGGAGAAGACCTTTGGACGCCCCCTGGAGGAAAGATCAGGATGATAATAATGAACAAACAGCATCAATGAGCATCTCAACAAGGAGTACAGGCACATAAACAAGTTACCTGTGGTTTGACTACGGCTTTCTTGGGTTTAACACTCAGTGACGGAGGCGCCATGGCGACCTCTCCAAACAGTACCTCATCTAAGAGAGACAGAAATGATTGAATATGAATATGCTTTGCGATTTGAAGCCTAATTTTACAGGGTAAAGTATTGCATGCCTTTAAACATCTCCTCCTCCTCACGTTCCTCTTGCTGGTTTAGCTTCTTTTTCTGTTGCAGAAGTTTGCCTTTATGGAGCCTAAAACAAGGACAAACACACTTTAACGCACTAATGCTGAGTTAGAAATTAATACAGTCTTTATTTATAGAAAAAGTTGCATAATTACTATATGCATTTGTGCTGAAATTGATTACTCAAACACTGATAGGCTTAACTGATTAAATTCATTTGATTAGCTATAAATCATGAACATTGATGCATGTTGAAACAGTGTTATTTTTGTATCATTGACTCTTATGGTTAGTTTTAATGGTTTTTGAGTTATTTTAATTATTATTATTTTTTTTTTTTTTTTTTTTAAATAGACGTTTTGCCATTGCAACTAGCTGAAAAAAATATATAATACATGCAGTGGTGCCCAAAATGATTAGAACTCTAGTATTTTCAGCAGCTAAAAATGGTTTTAAGTCAGTTATTTCTATCTGTTGCTGTAGTGTGTCAGTAGGAAATATCAGTTTACATTTCCAAACATTCATTTTGCCATTAATTGTAATAATCCAGTCAGATTTTAGTTTGCTCCACACAGAGATCTGATCTGATCATCATCCAGGCTGTCTGGAATGACATGAAGAAACAGAACAAACTGAGACAGACTAAACCCAGAAGAATTGTGGAGAACAACGTCTCCAAGATGCTTCAAGAAACCTACCTGCAAAGCTACAGTACTGTTAAAAGTTTTGGGTAAAAATGCTGTAAAATGAGGATGCTGTCAAAAATAATCTCATAAATAGATTTTCTTTATCAGTTAACTTCTATGAACTAAATTAAATCAACATTTGGTGTGACCACCCTTTGTGTTTAAAGCAGCTTTTGCTCTAGGTGCACTTCCACATAGTTTTTCAAGGAGCTTTGCAGGTAGGTACAAACCTTGTGCAAACAAAGATCTGACTGGATTATTACAATTAATGGCAAAATGAATGTTTGGAAATGTAAACTGATATTTCCTTCTGACACACTACAGAAATAACTGACTTAAAACCATTTTTAGCTGCTGAAAATACCACTGTATAGTAAAAATGTATATAAAAAATTGAAAAATACTTATTTCAAGAAACAATTTTTAATGGTTTAGTTTTAGTTAACGATAATAACCCTGTGTTGAGCTAACCTATTTTTCTTAGTAGATTTCTTTTTCTCTGTCTCCTCTTCTTTCTTTAGTTTGACCTCAGGATGTCGCTCCACCTGGTTGTTCGTGAGGAAGAGGACATGCTCGCTCTCTTCGGTCATGCGGCGGACATAGTCCCTCTCTGACTCCTGTCGCCCTCTGCGGAAGTGTGGGATAGGAATATCTCCTGAGAGCATCTTTGGCTTAGAGGCTAAAAATAAGAAACATATACAGTATGAACATGCAGAAAGATGCTCCCTCCGTCACTGCCCTTGCCACTGGCCGTGTCATTGTGCAGTTTTTATGGGTCACTAGCTTGTCGGCCCACATGATGCACCTTAATTTTGAACTAACTGCATGCAATTGTTTTAACAGAATCCCAGTATGACTACACTCTCCTCAATAATAAATGAGTAACAAAGTGCATTAACAATCTTATGATTGTTAATCAGATCATGTGAAACCACTGCTTCAAAAAAAAAAAAAAAAAAAAAACACTACTGGCCCTCCAGGCATATACAATTATTAATACTGACATATGTGACCCTGGACCACAAATCCAGTCATAAAGGTATATTTGTAGCAATAGCCAAAAATACATTGTATGGGTCAAAATTATAGATTTTTCTGTTATGCCAAACATCATTAGGATATTAAGTAAAGATTATGTTCCAAGAAGATATTTTGTAAATTTCCTACCATAAATATATCAAAACTTAATTTTTGATTAGTAATATGCATTGCTAAGAACTTCATTTGGA
>JAFVLL020020719.1:0-18269 GCA_021397915.2 Tor tambroides | reverse complement strand
CTAACTGCCACCTGTATGAATTGGAATAATTACAGTCATCATTACTCAAAGCTAATATAGATGACAATTATATCTATATATCTATATAGGCCTAGATAAAAGAGGTACAAAATTAAAAAAAATTGTCTGAGCATAAAAAGCTTCAAATTTATAGTGTAATGTCTTTTTATTCAAATAATATTTTACAATGTCATGCGTTAAATACATATTATATGCAATAAAGGTAATAAAAAAGAAGAATGCCCGTGTCACAGGACTGTCATGCTCCGTCACACAGGGATGTGACAGTGCCTGATGTTACAGGGCCTGACGGTTGGCCACTTTAAACTGCTATTACTCAGCCTGCTAGCATGCTAGCATAAAAACTGTTAACATGCAATCAGGGAATTTCAGTAACCTTTTTAGACATGTTTTTCATTTAAAACATTTTCATTATTTTCTGGGATGTTTTAGAGTGACAGGGCCTGACGCTTTAGCTCGTCCCCCTCAAAAAAAAAAATACAAAAACAAGCTTAAATTAAAAAAAATCAAATACAGAACTCATCCTTTATCAGTGTTAGCTTCACCTCAGTCAAATGATGTCATTTCCTCTGAGTCATACCCCTTAAAGGCTTATTGCACACATTTTATGTTGAGTATGTAAACGTGACAAGACCGACCGAAAACATGGAGACAGTTGTAAAATAGCATTTATTTCTAGAATTTATGTTTAATTTCATGTTTTTAATCAATTGATGTGAAAGATAACAGCTTAAACTTGTTATTGATGGAGATTTTTTTCTAAATAACAGTTGTTAGCATAACAAAACTATGAAAGCTGTAGGTCTACTTTGGCTGAGGACAAGGACAAAGACGGGATTTGTCATTTTCAAAAGTATTTTTAATAAAGAAAAAAACATCTGAGAACCTGATGAATGACTTATTCCTTTACAGAACAACTCACAGAAATCAACCATAGTTTTATAAATTTCTTGGATGAAATACTTTTTATTCACTGTAAGGACGTCAAGGACAGATACGTTTGTGGTAGAATGTCCCATGAACTCTTTTCCCAGAGCTACTGGCAACCCTGCTTAGAACATGAAATGAAAGCAAAAGTAGAAATACGACCGAGCAAACGTCTGTAGTCTTTTTTTGAATTATATTTGTGAAATAAAACTGAAATCAAAATACATCCACTGGTAAGTAGCTGTAGGCTAATATTCTTTTATAAGGCAACTATGATCTGGAGTATGAAATGATAATCCTAATGACACACGTTTGTTGAAAACAGGCTGTAGAACTAGTCTTTTCTGTTCACAATGGTTGCTGTGGTCGTACAGTATGCGTTATTTCTATATCCATTATCTTCGAAGTTAAGACTAGTTACCATTTGTAAGCAGTGGCGTATCGATGCTTAGGCCAGTGTTTGAACTGAGACGTCTGCTGGCCATTAGCCTAGAAAGATGAATTTAAACTTCATTTACTGAGCTTACTGTTAAATAAAATATGTAGTTCCTGATCGCTCGCTGGTTTTCCCCCGATCACAGCCCGACCTGTAGGCGAGCTCGTTGACTTGCAAATCGGGCTTAAATTGGGCTTAAAATCCTGTAGTGTGAACTTGCAACACTATCTCACAACCATTTCGTACGTATTTTACGAGGTGGTTAATTCGTACGACCTCACTCGTACGATTTAGGGGCGGTGTTAGGTGTAGGTCATTCGTACAAATTTATTATACGAATTGTGCAACTCGTAAAATACGTATGATTTAGCAAAAATCGTACGAGTTAGCCACCTCGTAAAATATGTACGAACTGTAACTTGGCATTAGTTGCGTATGTTTCAATGCTCAGACTTCGTCTGACAAACACAAATCCAGCAAGCAGTGTTCACAACAACATCCCATAAAACTTGAATTTCCATAAACATTCCCTCGTAGCCTATCTCTTATTCATGAAGACAAACATCCCTTGAAACCACACATCATAAGACTAAACAACTAGGAAAAATAATAGCCTATAAAGAACAATACTATACAGTAATATAAATGACTAATCAATGAATAAATCAATGAAATGAATATATAAATGGCTATAGCCCTAATGATTATTAAATGATTATATGATTAAACGGAACAATAATATGATTAGGCTAAATGATAATAAAGGAATGAATGAATAAAAAGAGGATAAATGAACATAAAAGAAAGAAAATAAAACAACACAAATGTATGATTGCTCTCTTGACGCAAAACACACACAGTTTGCATTTCCTTCGTATTCCTTCATATTCAGTTCTATATGGAAAAGATGCTACAATTTGAAATAAGCTTTGTGAAACAGCTAGTGTGCATGAGGTTTTACTTAAATATATGTAGCCTACTGTAAATATATTAGATTGTTACTACTCAGTACTGTAAATATCATCATTAAACCATGTTTATTATTGACTACATGGTTATTAAATATATGCAGTTCATCCGCTCACTGCCTTGGCTATGTGAAGCCTGAACAATATTCAATGATATGCTTAGACTATGAGAACATGAGATGCAGTGAACGTGCATCTTAGATACAGGGTTCACAAGACCGCTTTGACAAATATTTGATGATAAATTTGAAAGTAATGACAAAAGTTTCAATAAAAATATCCAAAAAAAGAGGTAAAATAATTATATAAGACAAACTAAGACAATATGTCTGTATGTAGTCTTTGAAAGTATAAAAGACACATATACTCACAGGCATAAGCACAGGATGCAGTAAAATTGTTTGAGTGTTGTTTTAGGTATGCAACATTTGCTTACCATGTACATTTATAATCTTTAAACAGCAGTTTAGTTAAAAAGCAGATTACAGTTACATAAAAACATTTTTTAAATTCTTTTCAAGCGACAAAAGTCTCCATTTGACAAAACATCCAAATGTATAGCCTAGATACATTTTTAATGAGCTGATTATTTATTTATTTAATTGCTTATTTGCTTCCTTTTTCTTTCTTTCTTTTTTTTTCTTTTTTTGCTTTTTGCAGAATGGATATTCCCACAAGAACATTGTGAAAATGTGACCTGAGTTTTGAAGAAGCTTGAACTGCAATCACCTTGGCTCAGTTTTAAAAAAATAAATAAATAAAAATAAGGCACCCATCAGACCATGCAATGTGATGTGAGCACTGTGTACCAGTAGCACAATATGACATGTGACAAATGTTTCCTTCCTGAAACTCTGCTGAGATTTATGTGACCATGTTCATTTTAAGGATTACTGTTCTTCTTATTATTATCCCTCTTGAATATGAACATTTTTCTTGTGGATGTTCTCATGCTGAATATGAGATTGAAAAGCAATGCTGCCCAATGTGTGCTCCTGGTAAGACCGAAAATGCCTATGTTATATTTTTAATATTTATAGTTTTTTGTCAATATTCTTTATGATTATTGTTGGGGTTTTGTTTGTTTGTTTTTACAAATATACATTTGTTAAAGGTACACTATGCAACTTTTGGCCCTCTAGCAATTAATTATTAAAAAACTGCATGTTTCTTGTGGAAGAAAATTGTTTTGGTTGTGCTTCAGTTCTGCATGGAATGTGGTTCATGGCATCTGTGTAAACACTGAAATCTAAAAAAGATGTCAGCTGAATGGGTAAGTCTTGAGTGGGTAATGCTGTTGATTTGAATTATTGTGGATGGACAAATTGCTTTGACAAAGTGAGTTTTTTTTTTTTTTTGGACCAGTGTGTCGATTTTCCCCCCCTTGCCCCGAGCTTTAGAATACTGCACAGACAATAACATTATTAGAACACCATTCAGGAAGATGCTAGATTTACAGTGCCTTGCAAAAGTATTCATAACCCTTCATTTTTTTCACATTTTGTTATGTTGCTGCCTTATGTTAAACTGCTTTACATTACTTTTTTCCCCCACAGTAATCTACACATTATATTGACAAAGCAAAAACAGAATTGTCGCAACTTCATAATTTTTTTAAAAATAAAAAACTGAAATAAGAAGATTGCATAAGTATTCATACCCTTAACTAAATATTTAGCCGAAGCACCTTTTCAGCCTCGAGTCTTTTTTTTTTTTTTTTTTGATGCAACAAGCTTTGCTCATCAGCATTTGGCAATTATCTGCCATTCTTCACCTCACCTGTTCACCTCTCAAGCTCTGTCGGGTTGGATGGGGGCAGACACGTTTTCAGGTTTCTCCAGAAATGTTTGATTGGGTTCAATCCCAGGCTCTGGCTGGGCCACTCAAGGACATTCACAGAGTTGTCTATAAGCCATTCTTGCTGTGTGCTTAGGGTCATTGTCCTGTTGGAATGTGAACCTTCTGCCCAGTCTGAGGTTCTGAATGCTCTGGACTGGGTTTTCATTAAGGCTATCTCTATATTTTGGTGCAATGAGCTTGTCTTCTACTCTGATGTGTCCCTCAGTCCCTCAGAAAAACAGCCCCACAGCATGAGGCTGCTACCAGCACACTTTACTTTTTGGATGGTACTGTGCAGGTGATGAGCAGAGCTGGTTTCCTTCAAACATGATGCTTAGAATTGAGGTTCATCATGCCAGAGAATCTTGTTTCTCACAGTCTGAGGGTCCTTTAGGTGCTTTTTTGCAAATTCCAAGTGTGTTTTCATGTGCCTTCACTGAGGAGAGGATTGAGTCTTGCCAAACAGCCATAAAGCCATGTTTGTCCTTCTGTAGGTTTCTCCCATCTCCACATATGATCATGGAGCTCAACTAGAGTGACCACCAGGTTCTTGGTCACCAGTCTAGCCAAGGCTCTTCTCCATAAATTGCTCAGTTTTGCCAGGAGGCCTTCTGAACTCTTCCCCAGATGTGTGGCTTGACGCAATCCTGTTTCTGAGCTCTACAGGCAGTTCTTTTGACCTCAGGGCTTGGTTTTTGCTCTGATATGCATTATCAGCTCTTAGACCTTTTATTAAGATGTCTGTGGCTTTCTAAATTATACCCATTCAATTGAATTTGCCACAGGTTAAATTCACTCGAAGTGAAGTAACATCTACAAGCAATATGAATGCTCCTGAGCTAAATTTCAACTGTCCCAGATAAGGGTTTGAATATTTATGCAATGTGATCATTTATGTTTTTTACTTTTAATAAATTTGCGAAGATGTTAAAAACTTGTTTTTTTGCTTTACCATTATGGTGTATGTAATTTAAAGCAGTTTAACATAAGGCAGCAACATAACAAAACATGGAAAAAAATGAAGGGAGTATGAATACTTTCGTAAGGCACTGTATATCTTAAACACAGCATACTACTTTGTTTCTTTTTCTGACATGGCAAATAGAACAATAACACACCCACTGTAAACACACAGAAAAAATGTTGCTCAAGGTCAGTCGTTTTTTTAGCCACCTGTGCAGGGGTAATGCATTCTTGGTCAGCGCCACCTATTGTGCAGACATGAATTTGCCGAATATGATCAAATGTTTAGTGTTCGGCGTGAAAGCTCTGTTCGTTGGTGATTTGCTTCTCTTTATCATGTCACGTACAGTGTGAAACGGCCTTTACGCTACACGGCTAACCTGCTCCAAATCAGTAACATGATCTTGCAATACCAGAGGCTGCAGTTTCAGGCCTACATTTCTAGGACCCTTGTAAATGCATGATATTTTTCATAATGACATCTTAATCCTTACCAGAGAAGTGAATTGTGCCAACACTCTTATGAGAAGTGAATCAAACTGACTCTCTCCATGTTTTGGTGATTTAGGTGCACACGCTCCAGAGTTAATCTTAAACTCTAGATCAAATCCTGAGAATGTGTATGGCAAGTGCTGTAAACCTGCTGAACCTGATTTAAAACTGGTTGGATTTGTATGGTTTTGTCAACTCTAAACCTATTCTGAGTTTGTTCGTCTAGCTTCATGCAACAGGCCACAGTTTAGATGGAAAAGGTTGCAATTTGACTGTTTAGACATCTGAAGTTGTTGTTAATTTGGCAACCTATCAGGTTTATAATTTACACGGTCCACTCTTAATTTTAAATAAAATCCAGAACAGCACTGACAACCCATAATGAAATGACTCTTTACAATAGCTAACAATATATCACAAAGTCATACTACCGGTAGAGAACTACATGTTGTCTATTAGTTACATAAAATATCTTTCCTGTTGAGTAAGAAAGGATCTGTCTCTTTGTTTTTGCAAAGAGTGATTTGGCGTTTTGCCATGGTCATTATTTGCTCGTTGTGAAAATTAACTTTTAGCTTCAGGCTAAACCCACACCATACACTCACCTAAGAATCAGGAGCTGCTTTTCTATGAATACGGACATAAGGCACGTACAAATGACACATGTACGCAATGTCCCGCAAAATCCATCCTGATAGGTCTAAAATATGAACACTTATTATACATATAAAACATGGTTTGGAAGATTGATTCACAATGTACTCACTAATTATTTAGATTTTGTTCATTTTGAACAAAAAAGTTACATAGTGTACCTTTAAATATTATTTCAGTAGTGAAGGTAATCTGACTTTATTCAGCACAAAAGAATTTTCTTGTTTAAATATTGCCTAAAGACACAAAAGTGCAATTAACTGAAAATTAATTAACTATGGCAAGAACTTTGAAATACTTCTCCTTAAAATATTACAAACATTGTTCTGCATTTTTAGGAAATCATGTTTTTTGGCACTGCACAGATGACACCAGCACAACTTGTGTTCCATGCCCTGAATTCACTTTTATTGACGAACCAAATGGCTTCATGAAATGCTTTCCCTGTACTGTGTGTGATGCAGGTGAGTGTTTTACCTTTTAATCTGTTCATCTGAAAATGGAAAAAAAAAATTTAAGAAGAAGCTAGTAGCTTAATCTATAAAAGTATCTGCTAAAAACAAGTAACTCAATCCATAATAGTTTCTACTGACTCATTTCCATCCTAGGCCGGGGTTTAAGACTGAGTAAAGCATGTACTCGGTCATCAGAAACTGTCTGTGGACCAATGGAGAGATTCTACTGTGTTGAAAAAAAGAAAGGCAACTGCATTTCAGCTGTGCCACACTCTGAATGTAGACCTGGACAATATATCAAACAAGCAGGCAAATGATAAAACCTCTTATTTAAATAAACATGAACAGTGGATGAAATATTGTTTATTATTATCTGTGATATAGTCGCAACAGAAGAGAGATTTTAGAGAAGACAAACACAGCAGTGACTGCCAGTTTCGTTCATATGCTGACTGTTTCTGCAGGTACTGGCTCCACAGATACTATGTGTGCTGACTGTACAGGTGACACATATTCAAACGGATCTTTTTCATCATGTCTACCACACACAAAGTGAGTTCTCACTTATGCTGTTGCTGTGCTGTTGGTCATCATTTTCCATCTGATCCTGGATATTATTCACAGATGTGAGGCCACTGGACTTACTGAAACAAATCCAGGAACACATTCATCTGACAGTGAATGTGGAAATTCCTCTACTAAAACAATCATTGCTCTAAGTGTTGCATTTCCTTTACTATCAATTATAGTAATAAGTGTTTTCACAATTAAACATATTTGGAAGAGGAAACGACCTAAAAATTCAGGTAAGATTTATTCAGTTTCTTTAAATAGTTTTTATGAGATCTAGTTATTTTTCCTATTATGGACTTTTCTATGAAGATTCAACAACTATATTAAATAACATGGAACAGATATACAGTACTGTAATAAAGTCAAACAACCGAGACACAAATCATTCATATACACAATATACTGCTGCAGTTATCAAAACATAGTGGTGTAAAGAGGGTTACATTATTAATAACATTACTATTTTTATTTGTCTTCCTTTTCTTTATACAGGGATACAGGTAAATGAAAGTTTGTTGCTTTATAATAAAAATTGTCATGGAAGAGAAAAAGGGGGGAAAATATTTTTCATGTTTCAAATTACAGAAATATCAGATTGTCCTTATTATTTTTATAGGAAACAAGAAAAAGCCAAGATGAAAAAATCAGTCTACCAGGTAAGAGTAAAGCATTAAACATTTTTCACTCAAGAGTAAATCAGCTTTTGTACACAAAGAGAAACTTCAGTTGCATAAATAATAAATATTACATTTTAATTGTGCTGTACTACATGATTATATTTTGGTCTCCTTTGGTATGACTGTGGGAAAGCTGTGTTAGACATATATTGATGTTTGTTTCGTATTTATTCTTGTGTGTTTTTAGTTGTTGGTGGCAGGATAAATGTTGAGCCACACACCTTGGAAGAACAAGTTAGACTAAACAATCTGAACAACCCAACAGAAACGATTACAATTTCTACTCTGAATGTGTCCACACAGCCTGAAGACATTCCTGTCATGCCTAAGGTCCAGTGCTTGCAGGAACAAACAGTTTCTGAAACAAAAACAAAACAACCGCAAATGATTCTTCTATTATGAATGTTATGAATGTGAATGAGACCTGTTATTACTTCAGGATGTTAAAATGAAAACTGAAGTACTTATGAATGTGTACCAGGCCTCAAAAAGAATATGTAGCAACAGTTTAACAAAACTGTAGATTATATCTGCATTAATCAATTTGTATAAAGCACTTTTTAACACTATGTCCAGCTTTGCACAACTTTTTATTGACTTTATATGAAAACAGCCTTTTATAAAAATGCTCACAAACTGGGTGTTGTCTGTGTGTTTTTGTAAGTTAATATTTTATTCATTCAACATTTTTGAAAAACAGTGTTAGCAATCTAAATTTATTGCTTTGTATTTGCATAATATTTGTATTTTCATAGCCTAGACCAAAAAGGGCAGCCAGAAATTTTACACTTTTCAAACCTTTAGCTTAGAGGGACAAGCACGCTGTAAGCTAGTCTCGGTTTTGCGCTCTGTAATTTTTTGTTTGTTGTTGCGCTGACACCTTTTTTCAGTGGTAGCCTGTATGTAGTGGTAAGCCTAGGTGCAAGTTTTATATAGAGAAGTGAAATAATAGTCATAATAGCCTATTTTGATATAGCAGGATATTTCTGAGTATTAAAATGAAGGAAATGCTTGTTCAATGTAGCCTTTAGAAAAGGGATAACAGTTTCCTGTCTGTTCCAGTCACATTTGGCATTCCATTTCATAACAAACAGATTTCTAGTTCCCAGCATGCCTTTCTTCTGACTGTTAAAGGGTAGAAAAAATTTTAAATTAAGTGTTATGTCATGTGTTTTTGCTCAATATTAATATAGGGTGAGATCGGTTAGTGTTTGATGCTGTATTATTTTGAAATTTAAAAGGGTTTCTGGCATGTGTAAGTTTGTTGGGTTACCATTGTGCGGATGTAACTGTGTTAAAGAAGATGTGCTGTCCTGACCTAGAAGCACTCTTCATTAACTGTAAGCCGTTCTATTCGCCGCGGGAGTTTTGCTTGTTCATTCTCGTGAGTGTTTACATTCCACCGCAAGCGCACGTGAGCTTGGCTTTACATAAACTCGCTGATCAGATCACAGACACAAAACATATATTGGCCTTTTATTGTGGCCAGCCTAAGGCACACCTGTGCAATAATCATGCTGTCTAATCAGCATCTTGATATGCCACACCTGTGAGGTGGATGGATTATCTCGGCAGAAGAGAAGTGCTCACTAACACAGATTTAGACAGATTTGTGAACAATATTTGCGAGAAATAGGCCTTTTGTGTACATAGAAAACGTCTTAGATCTTAGTCTTTGAGTTCAGCTCATGAAAAATGGGGGCAAAAACAAAAGTGTTGCATTTATAATTTTGTTCAGTGTATTTCTATATCATGATATCTTCAATAAACTTTTGTCCAAATAAAGAAAAGAGACATTGCTGTGCAAACTTTGTTTATTTCTATCAATATGATGAAAAATAACACCTCTAGCACCCTACTTGTAGGAAACCCTAGGTTGTAGGAAAGCCAACGACTATTAACAAAACTGAGATGTTTCTCAAAATATATCTCTTCTTTCCTCAAGGACTGTTTGTTTTAGTTAAAGTATTTGCTTACTTAAAAGAGCAAACGAGTTTGTGTTGAGGAAAACAAACACTCCTCATATGTGACTGTTGCCTTCCATATTGTGATCTATGTTCCCAAGGCTCTAGGTTCTTATGTTATCCTAAACCTAACCATGGGAACACAGAGTAGGACATTTTGTTATGTGTTCAATATGTGGGATATAATGCATATAAAGAATACTGAACCCTGGGAACATAGAAATGAGGTTGAACCAATGAAAAAACAAACAAACAAACAAACAAACAAAACCTCCTTATACACATCACTTGTTATTTGGCAGTTTTTTCCTCTTTTTCCACAAGTAAACTGAAATTTCTGTATGTAAAGCATGTTTATGCAGTTACATTAACAGACTAGTTCAGCTTCACATTAGTTAACAGACTAGCTGAAGACCGTAAACACTTTGGTTCAAGTGTGTTTAATTAGGGTTCTGTTCCTGATTCCTGTCCCGGTTGTCATGTTTGAAGTTCCCCTTCGAACTGATTCACATCCTCACCAAGGGTGTGGAGAATCTCAGCTTAGAATGGTCAGCTTTGTAAGAGCCTGCCCGCAGCCGCTTAGACGTTTGATGCTTGATTGGTCATGGTCAACTAACCTCTCGCCAGAGACCGTTATTGCCGGAAGATCATGATGAACTTATTAAGGCGTGGCGTACCCCCTACTCTGCGCACATCCACACTTCTAATTCTGCTGCCCTCACCTCCGTTGACGGTGCTGGAAATAAAAAGGGATATGGCAAGCGAACCCCTCTGGAATGGATGAGGCTTTCACTGCACATCTCTGCCTGTCATCTGCCCTGGGACTAACAGCCAAGGCTGTGCACCCATCCAGGCCCAGTAGGACCATTCCGGCTCTACTGGGCAGGGCTTATTCAGCGGCTGGTCAGGTTGGTTAAGCACTTCACACTATGGCAGTGCGATTCTGTCATTAATTACTCACCCTCATGTCATTCCAAATCTGTAAGACCTTCGTTCATCTTCAGAACACAAATTAAGATGTTTTTGATGAAATCCGAGAGCTCTCTGACCCTCCCAGCAAGGGTACTACCACGATCAATGTCCAGAAATGTAGTAAGAACATTACTAAAATGGTTAATGTCATAAAAAAACGACTTTATTCAACAATTCATCTCCTCTGCCTGCGTCACCCTGGCGCCATTTTGGAGAATATCACGACGCATGCACATGATATGATCTGAACGTAAAATGGTTATAATTTTAGGATTGTTTGTGATTTGATCTTAATGACTTAGGAATTCACTTGTTTAGCTAGTTTTAGCATAAAAATGTAGTCCTAAAATTGCTAAAATTCTAATTAGGAGTCCTAAAATTAGGATTGACCCCATTGCACCCATTATTTTTAAGATTTTTTTCTAAATCAGCAAGTTAGTAACTCCTTTTAGCATTGATGTTTTGTGAATACAGCCCCAATACATTCTGATATACTGCACAAAAAAAATAAAAAATATTTGAACTATACCATTTCAAAATATATATTACAACTTATATTAGTGGTTTATATTTGCATAATAAAAATGCTTGCAGGCTAGTTTTGGTTTTGCACTAATTTTTGTTTGTTGTTAGTGTAATAGTATACAGCATGTTGTGTAGACAGGTGGAAGTGAATAGCTGATAGGTGCAAAAGTGAACAGTCAGATTTTTTTTTTACGTTACATGATATTTCTTAATATATTCTGAATACAGATAATAAAGAAATGTGTCTTCAAAATAACCACTTCAAAATAACCACTTTTTTAAATAACTCCTTTCCTGATTTTAGTAAACAGTGCATATTTGACGTTGTGACTAGCAGTCAATGTGGGCAGTAGCCGTTTGCACATACTTCTGAACAAATGTACTCAAAGAAAATAATTATTGTATAGTAGGGTGAGCATTTTGAGTGGGTCAAGCCATAACATCTATGGGGCTTTTTAACCCTTAACTTTTCACATATTCAACAGTAATTAAGAAACTACTGATTTGACCACCATTGTAAGAACTGCAAAAGTATTATTCATATGGCCACTAGTGAGCAGTGTCCACATGACTCCAGTATATTAATTAATGTCTTGTGAAGTGAAAAGCTGTTGTTGTTGTTGTTTTTTTTTTTGTAAAAAAACAAATCCATTACTAAGGCTTTTTAACTTTAATCCATTGGTTCTGGCCAAAATACAAGTTCATAATCCATAATAATGCTTCCTTCAGTGAAAAAGTCCATTTTCTGTCAATCCAACTCTCCCTGAACGGTGCTTGATCTTAGCTTATGTCTCTTCTGATTCAGACAAGATGAAATTTTCACAGGATAATAAGCAATATTATGAATGCAATGGTTCAAAGTAAATCTTAATGGATTTGTTTTGCTATTTTAGTTATAGAAGCAATTTGCTTACTCAGTGAAAGAACACATCACTTTGTGCTGAAGGCGAAAAAGCCTTCAGTATTTGTGCCTGCTGCCTGCTAATTTGTGATCACGCAGTAGGACATTTTGCCATGTGTTCATGTCATGTGTTCCCACAGAATCCTGGGAACATAGAAATGACTCTGACTGACCTGATGGACAATGATTAGCTTACACAGATACAAAAAACCCCTCCACATACAAATCAGTCTTTGTTTGACAGTTTTTTCTTTTTCTCCAGCTGAAACAATCACATCTTTCTCCTTCTGTGTCAGTGTCAAGTCATGCCCAACAGTTTGAATGCTTTATGAAAAACACAAAACATTAAAAAATACTATATAAATTAAACACATTATGGTAAATTAAATACGTTTCAGCATAAACTGGATTTTCTTGTTTGTAAAGTCAAGTTTATGCAGTCATGTTTTCAGACTAGTTGTCTCAGGTTTTTCAAATTATCATGAAATTTAACCAACTAACTAAGCAGTGTTTGGAGACCTGAAGCATGTTTAAAGATCAAGATCAAAGTAGATCAAGCTCAAGCTCATTTTATTAAAGCCACTGAATAACCGTAATAATATCTTAACAATGGGATACTTTGTATCAAAGAATAGTCAGTCCCTTGCAAGTCACATGCTTCATTTGTTACTGTTGCCTCCCCTCTCAATAGATTGGTCTGCAGCTGTGGGAAACATCTTATTCCTTTAAAGTAAGTGCTTCTCCTATGCTTTTGTGTTGGTAAATGAGTTTAATGAATGCTTGTGAAGTAATTGGGTAATGCCAAATATATATTTTTGGGATCTTGAGAAGAAAGAAATTATGTTCTTGTCAAAGCAGCTGCTTTTTAAAATAGCATTGTTTTGTGGTTTTTAAAATTGCTGTTCAACTGATAGTTTATTTTAGTTGAATATTTTTTATCTGCCTTTTTGGGTAAATAACAGCCTATTCTCTCCTTACATTTTATACTCAGGTAAATCTGATTAAATACTGTGTACCAGATGATGTTCTAATCATCTAAAATATCACTGGTAACTCTTTACAATAAGGTCTCATTTGTTGACATTATTTAATGTATTAACATGAACTAACAATGAACAATAGATTTAACATTTATTTACCTTTGTTAATGTTAAAAATGTTAGTTCACAGTGCATTAGCTGATGTTAACAGATAAAACTTTTGATTAAAAAAAACGTGTTGGTAAATGTTTAGATTAACATTAACTAAGATTAATGCTGTAAAAGTGTTGTTAATTGTTAGTTCATGTTAACTTATCTGATGTTAATAAATGAAACCTTGGTTAATAAAAGTTTCTGAAACCATGTGAACACTAAAAGTCAACATTAAACATCATGTGTTTACATGAAAAACATTTTAAACGATATTCAAAAGTTGATTCAATAATTTTAGTTGTAGGTGACACCTACCAGCTAATTTTTACTGAAATCTCTGCTATACTTTTGGGTCCTTTACTGATTTATTTTCCACTCCACAGAAAATGAAATCCATCAGAAAATGAGAACCTGCCAAATTCAACACACAGACATCCTTCTGAAGTCTGATAGAAAGACGAAATCCACTATCAGCTCTTTGCGCAGGCACACTGAGCTGACCATTTTACATCTTTCTGAAAATGCAGATTTTGTTGATTACTTTATACATTGTTTCTTTTGCCTTTCTATACATAGAACTAGCTTATTGTGTCTGTGACCATGCTGAGTATGAGATAAATGGACATTGCTGCCCTATGTGTGCACCTGGTAAGTGAATAGTTTACAGTAATAAAAGAGAATCACTTTAGTTTTTAGTCCAATAAGTAGTATTGTTTACAAGGAGAATTGCAAGATGTCTTGACTCAGGGCTAAGAAAAACTTTCATAGAAAAGTCTGCATTGTAAAAAGGAACGTTCTAATATCCTGTATACTTTTTAAAGGTAATCGTGTTTTATGGCATTGCACAGTGGATACCAGCACGACTTGTGTATCCTGTAGTGCATCCACGCACACTGATGAACCTAATGGGCTTGAAATGTGCTTTTCCTGCTCAACCTGTGATGCAGGTGAGGGTTTTACATTTATGTATTTAGCAGAGAGTGCCCAAAAGTATACAATCATTTAACATGCTTCATTCTTCAGTACTAAGCAACTGTTATATTTTGATATATTTAGGTTTAAGGATACAGAAGGCCTGTACACGGTTATCAGATACCGTTTGTGAGCCACTAAAAGGATTTTTCTGTATGGTCCGAGAAAAAGGCAGCTGTAGATTAGCTGTTAAACATTCTCAGTGTAAACCTGGAGAATCTATCCAACAAAGAGGTACGGATGTTCTCATTTTTGGTGTGGATGTTACTAAAGCGAGTGCACAAATTATTGAAATTATTAGAATAGGCAGAAAAGAACACAAAATAATTGCCAAACTAGACCTTATTTAATACATTTTATTTTGCTATACACAGCGTTATTGTGATGAAAATGCACTGTAAAAAATAAAAAAGTTGAGCCAACTTAAAATTTTAAGGCAACCAGCTTTTTGCAGATTTTTGAGTTCTCTCAACTTATTTCTGTAGGAGATTCTCAACTTTTTGTTGTATAAACTTAAAACAACAAGTTGAGAAAACTCAAAAATCTGCTGAAGTTTGTTGCCTTAAAATTTTAAGTTGGCTCAACTTTTTTTTTTTACAGTGTGCTACATCTCTGTATCAACTATCTGCACATAGCAATTCTAGCTCTAGTTTATATCTTTCAAATCCCGTCACAAGTAGCTGCGCTCTTCAGCAAGCACCAATGGATTTTGTGGATCATCTAGTTAGTGCAGGTTTTTGATACTATACAAACAAAGTCTTACCCAGGAACCTATTTTGTTGTGATACACAGATTCATTAAACCTAAAGCATTAACTAATGTTAAAAAATTAAACCTTATTGTCAAATGTTACCGATTTTAGAATAACTGACCTTTACATTGGGTTATTCTTAACCTTGAATAATCATGATGTTAAATGCTAAACATTGAATACTGAGTGTGAAAAGCCCTGTAGTGTTTTGAATTGAATTTGAGGTGAGTGCATTTATGAAACAGTTCATTTTCACAGAACTCAGTGTCCTAATATCTTTACAGGAACAGCAAGCACTGATACTGTATGTGGTGAATGCACAAATGGCACCTACTCTGATGGCACTTTCACAGCTTGTCAGCCACATACAATGTGAGTCGTTTTAAATTAAGTTTTACATTAAATTCCCATTCTAATAGGTCTGGACTTGCTAACATCACACTGTTGCACTGTCTACAGATGTCAGAGTATGGGTCGTAAACAAATAGAAACAGGAACACCGTCATCTGATGCTAAATGTGAACATACTCCAAATGGTCTTGTTGTTGGAATCACAACTGGTGTTGTGGTCGTTGTTGTTATTGTTGTTATTGGAGTCTCATTAACCCAAGTTGTCATATTCAAACACAAGTCAAAGGCTCATTCAGGGATAAGGTAAGGTTTTGACAATTTTACCCAATCTTAATGTACTTTACATTTTGTCTGATTAATGGAATTTTTATACCACTTTCATATTTCAGGTCCATCCAGGTCCAAAATGTTGGTGGAGGGCTCTTAAAGTACTTACATAATCCATGGACTTGATGTTACTTATTACATTTCAAAAAGTCAATGCTAAAACAAAAAGAGAACTCACAAAAGAAACAAAAACATCAGTTTCTTGTGGTAGACCAGCTAGTTACTGAGAGAACACTATGCACTATGCATGTGTTTTTTTGTTATATATAACATAAAATTATGTATTAACAATACTATGATTAAGATTAAGCATTGAAATTGCAGAATATAACACATATAAGATTCTTAACCATTTTTATTTGAAAAACTGAAATGAATATCAATGCACTCACTATTGATTACCATGGTAAAGTCTATGAATCAAACATTAGTAATTTTGACAATAATCTTTACCTCGTACCTAAACAGATACATGCATGATATGTTGAAATTAAAATACAGTATAACACAATATACTGTATTTGTGAATCACTTCTGTGACATGGCACATATTTGTAAATATATTAAATGTAAGTTCTCCCTCCCACCCCCAATTTAATTTCTGAGTCTCTGTATATGCATGTGCCTTTCTAAATTTATTTGTTACTTGTAATCTGCCTCCATTTATTTAAATACAAAACACATAATAATCCATTGGATAATGTCCCCCTGCTAGTGCCAGCAAGCTGACCAAAGATCAGGACTGACGTGGAGCAACAATCAACAGCTTGACACAGAAGACCCTAAACCAATACCATACTATTTTTTTCTGCTTTTCTGATAGTTCTTACACTTTGAATAAATAATCTGTAAACTCTAGTAGTATTTACTTTTATATTGACACGCTATTTTCCCAGTAGTACTTTACATCACACATTTTAAGTTAAGAAACATTAATAACCCGTAACAAAACACATAACCCATTTCTCTTCCAAACATGTTTTGTACCAACATTCAGAATGTTTCATGATTGAAGTTCACTGCAAAAATAGCTAATAAAAGCCTTAACTAGCAAATATCTTGGCATTCCTATATTATTCACAGTAAATAGGCCTATCTTTGTGCCATGTAAAAACTGATAACTTTGATTTTCCCCTCACAACAGAGTATCCTGTAAGAATCTACAATATAGCTTACAGATGTTCACAGTATTATTTTACAGACATTATGAAAACTAATTTCATCCGAATATAGCTAAACTTGATACCTGCAAGAATTGCTTATAGGCCGCAAGTAGGCCGAAGACCTTCAAGTTGGTGGGGTTAAGTAAGGAACTTATATGTAATCCATTTTGAGCTAAGGTGTATAATAATACATTATAGAAAATGCAGATCCATGATGTGTGAGATGACCATAAAATATAACTATATTAGAATAAAATAAACATTACTTTGTTTTAATTGTGTTTAGGCACGTGACAGTATCAAATTTTCATGTTGTGATAATTGCTGAAGCTTTTATCACGGTATACTGTATTATCACAATACTAAAATAAGTTACAAAAAAGTGTTGTCAATACAGTATAACAGGTTTAATGAGTTTTTTCTTGTATAAAAAAAAGAAATGAACATTTAAATACAATAAAGCAATACACAAAAATCTATAAAGTAACAAATATTTCAAACAGATTATAGTGCAAAAGAATTATAAAGAACAATAGGTAACACTTTACAGTAAGATCTCATTAGTAAATGTTAGTTAATGCACTAATATTAACAATAAGCAATAGCTACATTTGTTACAGAAGTTATTTTTCTTTTTTTAAAAATACAACTGTTAGTTCATGTTAGCTCGGGTCCATTAAATAATAGTTACAACTTTTGATTTTAATAACATGTTAAATGTTGAAATTAACTAAGATTAATAAATGATTTAGAATATTTTTTTCACTGGCAGTTTATTTTAACTAATGAATTAACCAATGTTAACTAATGACGCCAATGTTACGGAAGGACTCCGGACACAGAGGAAGATGGTTAAATGGATGAATGTTTATTGAACAGCAATATAGAATGAGCGGAGAGTAAGGTGAGTAACTGGAGCAATGATACTTCGTAGCACTTGAAGAGGATATTAATGGCAGGTCTTGCTTACAGGTCCAGGAGATCGTGGATGGATGGATTGCTGGCACAGGAGCGGACTGACTGGAGACTTGGATGCGGATGGATAATCGAGGATGAGGAGAACACACAGGAGAGAACACAGGAGGTAAGTATAGGGTAAGCACTTGATATGAATAGCATAGAGCAATGTAGTCCAACTTTGTGTCAACGAGACCGGACACTGGAGTGTGCTGGTGATGGTGCTTAAGTATGCTGAGTGATGATTG
>JAFVLL020020718.1:0-24057 GCA_021397915.2 Tor tambroides | reverse complement strand
AATGAATCTAAAATATATGAAAGTTTCACTTTTTGAAATAACTTACAAGAAAAAATGAACTTTTTCACGACATTCTAATTTATTGAGCTGCACCTATATATATATATATATATATATATATATATATAGCTGCACTTAATATAAGTCCATACCATGTGTTTCTTGTCCTCTTGGAAATGCTTATCGACAAAGAGCCTACCGGTGGCATAGATGAGTGTGTTTTCTACATAATTCACACACTTGTCCCAGCGAGGGGTCAGAGAGGTGGTCCCTGTGGTAACCTGAGAAGAGACAGATATTTAATATTGTAAACCCCAGCAAATCTATTTTTAGATTGGTGGAGAGTTACAATGAGGAGGTGGTTCACTAACCCGAGCAAAGTCCAGGTATCTGTAGAGAAAGCGTCTGCTCAAAGTGGTGATTCTGGAAAAAACTGATCTCCATATGACGTAATTGGCAACTGTCCTGGGGCGAGGGTGGAAAAAAAATTTTGGAGCAGATGAATTACAGAGTAATCTTGACTCTGTTATTGAGCAGAGCAGGTAATAGACAGGTAGGACATATAAACAGCACACACAGTGATCACACAAGTGACAATGTCCAGACCAACAGAGGCAGAGGCTCAGGGCTCTGATGTAGTTTGTAATGAGGTTTTAATATTTTTAGAAGCTGTCTGGATACCTGGTTTCTGTGGTGTTGATGAGTTTGAAGAGGTCTCTAAAGTATTGTGGGGCACGTACAATCACCTGCTCCGAAGAGGAGATTTTCAGGTCTGGGTACAGCTTGGTGTCAATCACTGCTCTGACGAAACCCAGCCAGTTAAACTGCAAAAGAAAAAAAAACAATAATAGATAAATAGATAAAAAAATAAACAATAGCTGAGTTTTGTATGGAAGCTTGTTTCTGCCACAGATTAAAAAAAATAAATAAAAAGGTAATTGCTATTTTTATATATGATTCTGACCTTTTTTCTTGCAATTATGAGTTTATATCTCACAATCCTAACATTTTTTCCCACACAATTTTGTGAAAAATGAATTACCACCTCAGAGAAAAGTTTAATGTAACCTGATTGCAACTGTGAGATATAAACTCAGAACTGCAAGATATAAACTCACTATTCTGAGTCAGAATTATGAGATAAAAAGTAAGAATTGTGAGAGAAAAAAAGTCATAATTACCTTTTCTTTAATTCTGTGGCAAAAAAACAAACAAACAAAAAAAAAACAATTGCAAGTTGTAAAAGTTTATAACTTGCAATTATAAGATATAAACTCGGAATATAAAGAAAAAAAAAGTGTGAGATATAAACTCTTTGCAAGACTGCAATTGCAAAAAAAAATCAGAACTGTAAGATAAAAAGTTACCAATTACCTTTTTTTTAAATTTATTCTGTGGTGGAAACAAAAACAAACAAAAACTGAATTGCAAGATGTAAACTCACAATTTAAGTTTAAAACTTGCAATTGCAATATATAGTCACAATTCTGAAAAAAAGAGACATAATTGTGGGATAACTCGCAATTGTGAGAAAAGAAGACACAGCCATTGTTATTTTATGATACCTAGTGCATAACTAATTGAACCAGAGTTAAAAGTGCTACCTAGTTTATTAAAAGAAGCATTTTTCCAAAAAGGCAGCAGTGGGGTATTCATAAGTGTGTCAAATGCTTATGAATAGAATTGTTTAGTAGTTATTGTTATGTGATTAATATTTGCTGTTTAACATTTTAAAATCCTTTTTGTTCAGCTTGCTCATATTTTTTTACCATTAAGTAAATGTGTGTGTATATCAGTATGGCATGGCACGTAATATACATTTATATTAATAATACTTACATCTGGAACAGTGCGCTGCAGTTTGGACAAGCTGTACTTGTTGTACATGTTCTCACTGGTACGGTTCTCATAGGGGATCACAATCTACAGAAAAGCACACACTCCAATGAAGCATCAAGTACCTTGACAGCACTGTTTTCTTTCTCCATGCCAGTAATTTGAAGGAATTTGGTTTCTGTAATGTTTCGGTGCTCACCTGTGCAAGTTTGATTTCAAAGTCAAGTACTGGTTTCATCTGAGCCTCAGCATCTTGCTCATTGGCTCCCAGCATGACAGAAACATCAACCATCAACCTTAAAAGAGCTTCTCGGTACTGCAGAGAGGCATGAAAAGAAAGGTTTGAGAATGCTGAGATATAAGCAGGGCAGACTGTGACAGTGTGTAATGATACATGTTGACAGATGTACCGACGTACCATTTGTGCCTCAGTTGTGTTGGTGATGTAATCTTCTCTGGATGACAGTGACAAAGAGGCCTGATCCAGCTAGAAAAAGAAACGGAAAGAAAGAAAACTAGATATTTTTTCACCCTTCCCTCAATTTTATTGTTTGGACAAACAGGTAGCCCCGCCCCAAGCTCACGCCATTGGTTGAACCAGAGTAGACATGTCAGGCCATTCAAACTAAACACATGTAGGTCTCACCTTGATGATGTACTGGTTTGAGTTCTTGTCATCAGGAGAGACATAAAGCCGAATAAGGACGGACTTGCTATGGTGACTGCGTATCTGCGCCAGTGTCTCCAGCAAGTTAAACTGAGACTCCACCCACCGCGAGGAAGTGCCCAAAGCATCGCCTAAGACCGGCCAGCGGAATTCCTTCAGCTTTAGATTCTTCAGCATAGGTTTTGCATCCACAATCTCCAGAGCAGCTGTCAGGATAGAGGGAGGAAGGGAGTGATGAAGAAATAGCATTTATACACTTGGCAGATGCTTACATTAGTAAAGCAGGGATTTCGAAACTTTTTAGTCAACTGAAGCCCTAAAATATTTAGTTGAAGTACCCCCTGAGAGTTGAAGATAATATTAACAACATATTAAGAACAAGTTAACAACATATTTGCTTATTCACAGTACTCTGATGCCATTTAGTGGTCAAAAAGTATTAAGAATTATATATACACACTGTTGCTCAAAAGTTTGGGATCAGTAAGATTTTTAATGTTTTGTTTAAGACGTCTCTTATGCTCATCAAGGCAGCATTTATTTGATCGAAAATACAGGAAAAATAGTAATATTGTGAAATATTATTGCAATTTAAAAAAACAGGTTTGTATTTTATTATACTTTAAAATATTATTTATTCCTGTGATGCAAAGCTCAATTTTCATCAGCCATTACTCGTCTTCAGTGTCACATGATCCTTCAGAAATCATTCTAATATGCTGATTTATTATCAATGTTGGAAAAAGTTGTGATGCCTAATATCTTTTTGGAACATATGATACTTTTTAGGATTATTTGATGAATTAAATGTAAAAAAAGAACAGTAATTATTTAAAATAGATTTTTAGAAAAAATAGAAATTTAATTAATTAATTAATTATTATTTTTTTTTTTTTCAGGAGTCCTTTGAGAAATCTAATCTAGCCTGGATATTGTCACATACTGTGATTGTGTTATTGGCTTTTTTTTATTTAATACCATACCTTTCTGGGTAAAATAACAGTTGTTGTTGTTTAAATGGATAGTTTTTTACATTATATAATAATGTCATATTTAAGATGTCTCACATCCCAATCAGTACATGAAATTACAAACACCCTTGTTAATAATTCTAATATCATTTAGAAATGAATCACATCTGAATATTGCTGCGTGTATGAAACGGCAAAGAGCTCTTATGTTCTTACATTCATTCATGCAGGACATATAAAGGACTTTGGCCTTCTTCACTGCCTCAATGTCATCTCCTCCGATGGGCTGCTCTAACAACTCTGTGGCACAGAGATTCAATATTAAAGCACCTTATTTGGGCTGAAGGTTTATTTCGGTCAGAGTCATGTGGATCAGTGCACCTTTCAGCTTGAGGTCTACATTCTGTCTGAGCCATGGGTAAATCCCATAGCTGGACGAGTCTTCTGGAATGGGGTTCTCCTGGAGCCAGCCTCCACATGCGTACTGGTAGAAATCATCACACGGTTCTACTGACTGATCTATCTTACTCAGGATGGAACCGGCTAGAGAAGACACATCAGCAAACACAGATTCAGCATTACAATAATCTTAGAGAAGCAAACAGTGTTTTAACTCAATAGAGGTTTCTCTGAATGATAATGCCTGCTTATTATGTTCAAAGTAAGAGTGAGTGCAGTTTAGGGAATTGCTACTATAGGTAGTTGCCTACTGGCCCAAGTTTAAAAAAAAATCCTCATAATATTCTAGAGTCTATATGTTTTTGGCTTTATGATATAAGTTTACCTGCTTCGATACAGTGTGGAGTGAGGCAGAAGTCATCGTTGCTTGCTTTGTGTGACACTACAGGGGCAGAGAAAAAGAAATCTGTCAAGTAGACCGATCAAGACAGCTATGCCCTGAAATGACTGCCAAACATTGCGTTATGAGCACATACACACACACACACACACACACACACACACACACACACACACACACACACACACACACAGAGAGATTCTGTTCCCACTGTGCTCAGGCTTCAGCTGTCCATGCTCTGGATGTCACAGGACAAAAACATAGTGCATGCTCTACTACACACATTCCAAACAAGCTGCACATCTACAAACAGGGCTGCAGGGGGAAAGTAACATATTACATTATAGTGTTACTCCCTAAAAAGAAGCTAATTAGGTAACATTCCTAAAAAAAAAAAAAAAAAAAAAATTACTTTTGAATTACATTTTCTTAGCTGTATGTATCCACTATTACATTAAATTATATTAAATTAAATCAAAAAATATTAATGAAACATTATTATATGAATAATATTTATTACTTGCTTTTTTGTATTTAATATAATTAGCTTTTTACAGAATTTAATTTAATTTAATTTCATTTCATTTCATTGTTTTTCCCCATATAAGAACTATATAGATCCACTGCATGCACTATATACATCTAGTTTAATGTAGGGTTATTATAGTTAACTAAAACCATAATAATAATAATAATAATAATAATAACAACAACAACAACATTTTTCTTACTTAAAATAAATGTTAACTGAAATAAAATAAAATGTATATTAAAAAAATTCATTTTAGCTAGCTGGCAGCAATATATCTCATTTTAATTTAGTTTAATTTGATGTATGAAAATAAATAAAACTATAATAAAAATTAATATAAACTATATACAAATTAAAGATAATAAAATTGACAAAATAACAAACTTTAAAATAAAAATTAAAATAAACTAATAATAAAAATACAAAAATAAAAACAAATTTTATATATATATATATATATATATATATATATATATAATAGTATCTCAGTGATACTAAAATAACATTGGTTTGATTTCAGTGTGTCATTTACATGGCTTTTAAAATTAAATTAAATTTAAAAATTAAAAATGTATTTTTGAATTTGCTCTGTATTTAATATACTTAGCTTTTTACAGAATTTAATTTAATTTAATTTAGTTTAATTGAATTGAATTATGAACTATAAGAACTATATACCTTTGTAGATGCTCTACTTGCAATGTATACATTTTCACTGATTAGGATGTGAAATCCAGTGTCATCACATTTGTCATAAAATGTTATAAATTCAGAAATCTGGTTACACAATGCTGTGTTATTCAATATTGTCTCCAAATACAGTGTGCATAGACCCTGCAGTAAACTGAATTAATGGAGCAAAATAATAACTACATTTCTGCAATATCCATTTCAGCGCACTGAAACCTGATCAGCACAAACTCTTCATGCAGAGGTCAATGAACCTGTGTGCATTTGTTTCAGTGAGTTTGACTGAGCACAAATCTGTATGTATGTTGTGAAATCGGACAAGCATTGCTTTTAAAGGACTGTGTTTATAGTTCAGTCCACAACTGGACAGCAGATGACCACAGCAGGATCCAGCACCCGGCCCCATGGGACTGAGCCTCATTACCCCCACAACCAGCAGACACAGCCGTGTGTGTGTGTGACTGGAATATGTACAGACAGAAATGAACATAATTACACTCTAGTCTCACCGCAAATATGCAGGCAGCCCTCAACAACTGAGAACAATAAGAAGAACATCATTTATTTGCTATCTCAACTTTACACCACCCAGAAAACACTTATGTATACCAAAATACATACACACACTCGTACAGCCTGTCATGAGATGTACATTCAACGTCTCAGGTTCCACAAGGCCCATTCACATCATTTCAGCAACTCTTAAAGTGACAGTTCACCCAAATATGCATTTACTCACCCTCATGTCATTCAACAAGTTGTACAGGCCATTTTTATGCTGCTTATTGGAGTTTAACAGCTCCTGATCATTATATACTTTCATTTTTTTTTTTTCATTTTTAGGGAAAAGAGCAGTATGAACACTCTTTGAAATGTCTTCTTATATATATATATATATATATATGAATATAGAATTACAAACTCGTTACAAACAGAATTCAGATTTTTTTTCGAGCAATTCCTTGTAATTCTGAGTTTACATTTGTATCGTTTTTTTTCTGAATTTTGAGTTTACATCGCTCAATTATGTTTTTTTCTGCCACATAAAAAAGGGATCTTGTGACTTTTTATCTTATAATTCTGATTTTTCTTACCAGAATTGTGACTTTTTTCTCAAAATTCAGATTTTTTTTCTCGCAATTGCAAGTTAATATCTCACAATTCAGACTTTTTTCTCTGAATTCTGAGTTTACATCTCTCAGTTCTGTTTTTTTTTCTGCCACATAAAAAGGGGACTCTGTGACTTTTTCTCATAATTCTGACTTCTCTTTCCAGAAATGTGACTTTTTTTTCTTTTCTTTTTTTTAACAAAATTCAGATTTTTTTTTCTCTCAGTTGCAATTTAATATCTCGCAATTCAGATTTTTTTGTTTGAATTCTGAGTTTACATCTCTCAATTCATTTTTTTTCCTGCCACACAAAAAAGGGATTTTGTGACATTTTATCTTAGACTTCTGATTTTTCTTACCAGAATTGAGACATTTTTCTCACAATTATCTCGCAATTTAGATTTTTTTCATCTGAATTCTGAGTTTACATCTCTCAATTCTGTTTTTGTTTCCACAACAGAATAAAAAAATTTAAAAAAGGTAAAAGCGATTTTTAATAATTGCGAGTTTACATGTCTCAATTCTGTTTTTGTTCCCACAACAGAATAAAAAATATAAAAGTTAATTGCGATTCTTTATTGCAGTTATTTTTAACTTACAATTCTGAGCTTATATCTCACAATTCTGAGGGGAAAAAAAGATAAATGAACTATAAACACAGAATTACAAAAAAATCAGAATTGTAAGAAAAAACGCCACAATTATCTTTCTTTTTTTTTTTATCCTATGGTGGAAACAATCTTCCATACAAGTCATACAGGCTGGGAACAGGGTTGGATGACTTAATGACAGAATTTCATTTTTAGGTCAACTATCCCTTTAAAAACACACTCTTTCCTAAATGTAAGCACACACATTCTCAAACGACACAGAAATTCACTCTCACAGCCTTCTAGCCTCAAAACTTTAAAGACACATATGCATGAGCTCCTACTTACTGTGCTAATTACAGCCTTCAAAGACACGCTGTGCGTGTAACAGTATACACTCCAAAAATAATCTCACACACAAACACACATCTGAACTGTTCAACTGACATTAGAGCACAAATTTCTATCTATCTATCGATGATTAGTTAAATTTAATGTGCAATATAAAACATTAGTAGTGAGTAGGTAATTGTCCATGCAATTTACTCACCCATGATGACAGCTATCAATAGTGCAATGCAGACACACACGCACACTGCCAGTGCGGCTTTCAGGAGAGTGTTGGGGCCCGCGCTCGGTTTGGATCCTTCTCTCCCCAGCCTCTCCATTTCCATACTACCACTGAGTTGAGTGTGTTCTCTCTCTTTCAATTCCTCCCTCTATCCCTCTCACCCGGTTTTCACCCCGCCTGGCACTTTTAAGTCCCGATCCCAGGTCAGCGGTCCTTTTGGGGCCACTGTCTGACCCTGCCTGTTTTCTGACCATGTTTTATAATAAAGCTTTGCATATGGATCCGCACGTCTCACGTCTCGTCAGCCCCGTAACAAGTAGCTTTTTGTTCAAACAATGCAAAATAATGGGGAGAAGAATAAGCTTATTGACAGACCTTAGCCAATGATATATCAAAACTAACCTTATAGCTAGTACTGCAATAGGAAAATTCATAAGACAGGCCCAAACAAACCTACAGACAGACAAACACAAATACACAGAGACACTCATAGGTAGATAGACCCACAGACAGAAGCAATAAATATGGAACAAATCTGGTCACGCTAAGTCTTCGGGTAGTGAGGGAGGCAGTGTTAGTGCTAACGTGCTTTAGGGAGCTCTTTATGGGTTTTGTGTGCAAAGCCTCCTGGGCCTCTTCCTGAGTAAATGTGCAGGTTCACAGTTTCACATTAAGAGCAATGGAGTGTCTCTGTGTCTGTGCTTGCCACATTCTGTGAAATAAAACAGGCCAACATTCAACATCACAGCAGTAGTCAGGCAAGGATTTCCCACAAGCTTGCTCTCTCTCTCTCTTTTTTTTTTTCAAAGACACAGAATCCCACTGAGAGGGCATCTGAGTCTTTTCCCTGCATTCCAAACTGCCCATTAAATGGCCTCATGGGTTGTATCAACACCCACAAGCTATCACCTTCTCTCTCTTTCTCTTTCCTTCTCTCCTTCCCTCTACCAGTCTTTTAACACTGTTCCTGCCTCTCCTCTACACACACACAGAAAGACATGTACTTTCCCTATTTCTCTGTCTGCAAGTAATCTGTTCTGGTGGGGAAAGTTGGACTTGCAGCCCACAGGGACAGAGTCTCCAGTGGTCAAAAATGGGGCAGAGAGAAGCAAGTTTACAGGGCTTTGCAAGGTTTACCGGGGTTAGTCCTTTATCTTTGGTGAAGACACACAACCCATTATCTAACCCCATCTAGGACCTCTCAGCCTAGAAAACGAAGTTAAGCAACCCATAATTCAGTGCTCTGGAAAAATCCTCTACCCCTCCAAACATTTTCACTGCTGAGTAACATCACTTTTGCTTTTTAATCTTAAGGAGTTCAGGTCATAACTGCAGCTGTAGAGGTGAATAAGGTCACCAATAATGTCATTTAAAGGGACAGTGAAAATTATGTCATTATTTGCTCACATTCACATCATTTCAAACTCGTGTGACTTTCTTTCAGTGGAACATGAGAGTTAATTCTTGAAAACTCCATAAAAGTAGTCCATACAGCATGTGCACTACATTCAAAGTTTTCTAAAGTCATATGAGAGCTTTGATATTCCCTAAAAATCTTGACAATGTACCCTAATTTTTTCCTACATGGGTTTTGACATAAAATTACTTTGTAAACTAAACACAGATATATGTAATTCTTAGTGTGATGAAAATGTAATAATTTAAAGAACCTTATTCCACTACAAAGAACCTTAAGTGCAATGGAGAGGTTCAGCGGATATTAAAGGTTCCTTGTGGAATCACAGATGTCAATAAAAAAACTCTTTTTTTAAAAGAGTAAACATACAGCATTATGTAGCCATCCCCAACCTAAGCACAAGCTTCACTTCTCATCACAAAATGCCAGCATCCCCTTCTAAATTCCAACATAACCGAAAATGAAAAACTAAAGAAGTTCATCCTTTTAGCACAAAAGCACTTAACTTCCATATTTACTCTCCTCATTCAGTTCTATGCTAAACAAGACTTCCCCTGGCCAGTTTCAGTAAGTGCAAACAAAATGAACTACAGTGCACAAAATTAAATTAAACATACATAATTGTGTAGCTTTATCTTATTTTAATACATTAAATTCAATTAAAATAATTTTTTGAATGGTATACTTTTTATGGTGCTTTTGCATCTTTTCTCCTTTTGTGTTTCACATCAGAAATAATGCTATGACATGAAAGTGTCTATGAAAAAATTGTCATTTTTGGATAAACTATCCCTATCACATTTGCAGAGAAAAATAAGACAAGCCCATCAGATGCTGATATTTACAGATTTTAAAAATTTCTGTATGAAAGCACTCAAACTCAAAACTCATACTTCTTTTTTTTTTTTTTTTTTTTACTTCTAGACCAGACATCCTCAAATAGCAAACAACGGTAGCACCATTTTACCATTTCTACAGTTGAGCAGCGCGTCAAAGCAACAGAACAGTACACACCACAAGCGCTCAGGGTTTATGGCAATGGGTTTTTGGCCCTATATCCTCTAATATTGTTATCTAGAGCCAAACACTCTCCAAGCCCTTTCTGCTCTGTGTGCATTGTGTTCTCCCATGCTAAAGATGCTGAAAGTGCCACATTAAGAGTTAAAGATGTTATTTTAATTACAGTAGAAACAGTGGATGACTCTGACCATTCAAATAAACAAGAATAAATAAACTTTTTTATCTACATTGAGCATTTTTAATCAGCATGTTAAGAACATTTCATAATAAAACAATGTTATAATTGGAAAAATTATTTGTAGATGGCAAGGAAAGACAACTAAAACTAGTTAACGTTTTCTGCTCATGTTGAGAACCTTTTGATTATTATGCATATTATTTATGCACATGGTTTATTTGTTTTTAGGAGATTTTAACAAAATATAAAAATGGTCCAGACTTCAAGAGGAAAAACCTGAACCCCATACCGTATTACTTCTAAGTCATATGGCCTTCTGTTATACATAGGTATCTAGTCTTACCTTTTAATATTCATATCCAATTGGGCTCAACTGATGATTTGTGTGTGTTTGTGTGTTACGGAGGGTGGGTGGAAAAATTCTCCGACACCACTGCTTTCAGCCTCCTCCAGTTTGGAGGAGTTTATCAGGTTGCTGGTGCTGATGAGTGCTGCTCTAGCTGCTTCAAAATCTTTCTGAAACTGGCACCAACGTCTCATAGCGCTGGACCTAAAGTTAACGTTTGGCCCAGCATGCTGTGCTGCAAAAAACAATTAAAACTGTGCGGATTAAAGATCGTATTCCATATATCACCACAGAATACACTTTCACAGTCATGACAGAGAGCATTCAAGGTTCCTTAGTCCATGAAAAATGACAGCATCAATTATAAGTCTTTAATCCTATACTGCATAGCCAGTGATCTTATTGAAGGAATAATAGCAGTTATACAGTTAAAGCAGGATTAATAGGCCTGCTCCCATAAAACCACAATATTAACATAAAGAGATTTAAATATCATCCTGTTACTGTCCTCAGACGCACACACATGGATTTGAAAGAGGATACTGCTTTATGGGTGTATGGAAGTAAGGGAATGAACAGTCCTCACAAAAAAAAAAAAAAAATACAATGCCTATTTTACTCATGTAATATAAAATTTAATTTACTTTACTTCTTTTTACATTAATGTAATTTTACAAGCTTATAATAAGTCAAAATCTCATTTTAAATCTCTCAGTCTGCACCAAGGCCTTTTGTTCCCTCATTTTCACTAGAACCTGAATTCTTTTAGGCATTTACAATGGCTATAGTTCAATAGTGACACAAGTGCCACCCCACCCTAGTTGGTATCCTAATGAACAGAGGGTTACACTAATTGAGATGTACTTTTTCACTGGCCCAACACTGGTTCTAATGGCTCTGCAAGCAATCAGCGGCAGAAGGTGATTGATTCACAGACAGTATCAGTAACATATCTGATAATCTCTCTCTCCTTCCATCTCTCTTCATTTACTCCATCGCTTCTCTTTATTATTATTTTCTCATCCAGTGCTACATTTAATTTTCTTACCACTGTTATTCTCCCTGTTCCTGAAAAAATGTCACTGTACAAAGGTTTCTTTTTTAAAGCTCAGAAAATTTAAAGGACTCATTTAGATGGACGCACTTATGTAAGTATCAGCTTCTTTTCAGATGTTTCTCCTAAAAGGATAAATATAAACAAAAGAGACAACTGTTGTCAGACCATAAGAGTATGAAGCTATTGAATTTGGATATTATAGATCAGATAATTTGGTCTTTGAATTTGAGAAGAAATTTAGAGTTCATATTGAAATCTTTGAATTTGATTGCAAACTTTGGTTTGTTTTCTACACTGTAAAATAAGTTGACCTAACTATAACCTAAAAAAATAAAGCAATCTATCACAGTCAACTTATTAACCCAACTACCAACTGACAACCTAAAAACTTTAGTTCATCTAATGAATAAAATAATTTTAAATGATCTGTCAGACCAACTAAAGATTATTTAGCATTTAGCAAGGCTAATCCTCTTTAGCAATCCTCTTGCCTTTGTTTCATGAAAGCCCACTACATGGGCAGTATCCCATATTAAAACTAAAGGCAAACATTTGTTGATAGACAAATGTATTAAATCAAGAAGTTGCAATGAGATGCACATATACCTCAACATACTATCCTCAAAAAATATTGAGGATCAACAAATAATTCAGTAAAAATATGAACTCTGATCCATGACAACTAACTGAGAGTGACAACAGCAGCAGCAGCAGTAGCAGCAGCATAAATTAAACCAGTAAAATGGAAAACAATGATAATATTTTAGAATCAGAATCAGGATCAGAATGAGCTTTATTGGCCAAGTATGTTTACACATACGAGGAATTTGTTGTAGTGACAGAAGCTCCACAGTGCAACAAAAAGACAGCAACAGGACAGGACACAGATAATAAAAGAATAATATACAAATACACAAATAGGCAATGTACACAACAGCAAAAAAACAAAAAAACAATGTATAATATGGACAATTATGTACAAACCTGATTCCAAAAAAGTTGGGACACTGTACAAATTGTGAATAAAAAAGGAATGCAATAATTTACAAATCTCATAAACTTATATTTTATTCACAACAGAATATAGATAACATATCAAATGTTGAAAGTGAGACATTTTGAAATGTCATGCCAAATATTGGCTCATTTTGGATTTCATGAGAGCTACACATTCCAAAAAAGTTGGGACAGGTAGCAATAAGAGGCCGGGAAAGTTAAATGTACATATAAGGAACAGCTGGAGGACCAATTTGCAACTTATTAGGTCAATTGGCAACATGATTGGGTATAAAAAGAGCCTCTCAGAGTGTCAGTGTCTCTCAGAAGGCAAGATGAGAAGAGGATCACCAATTCCCCCCCAATGCTGCGGCGAAAAATAGTGGAGCAATATCAGAAAGGAGTTTCTCAGAGAAAAACTGCAAAGAGTTTGAAGTTATCATCATCTACAGTGCATAATATCATCCAAAGATTCAGAGAATCTGGAACAATCTCTGTGCGTAAGGGTCAAGGCGGAAAACCATACTGGATGCCCGTGATCTTCGGGCCCTTAGAAAGCACTGCATCACATACAGGAATGCTACTGTAATGAAATCCTTTATAGGCTCAAGAATACTTCAGAAAACATTGTGGGTGAACACAATCCGTGCCATTATGGTGCCGGCTAAAACTCTATAGGTCAAAAAAGAAGCCATATCTAAACATGATCCAGAAGCTGGGCGTTTCTCTGGGCCAAGGCTCATTTAAAATGGACTGTGGCAAAGTGGAAAACTGTTCTGTGGTCAGACGAATCAAGAATTTGAAGTTACTGGAAAACTGGGACACCCATGTCATCCGGACTAAAGAGGACAAGGACAACCCAAGTTGTTATCAGTGCTCAGTTCAAGAAACTCATCTCTGATGGTATGGATTTGCATGAGTGCGTGTGGCATAGGCAGCTTACACATCTGGAAAGGCACCATCAATGCTGAAAGAGTATATCCAAGTTCTAGAACAGCATATGCTCCCATCCAGACGCCAAATCTACTAGGAAGACCTTGCATTTTCCAACATGACAATGCCAGACCACATACTGCATCAATTACAACATCATGGCTGCGTAGAAGAAGGATCCGGGTACTGAAATGGCCAGCCTGCAGTCAGATCTTTCACCCATAGAAAATATTTGGCGCATCATAAAGAGGAAGATCGACAAAGAAGACCTAAGACAGTTGAGCAACTAGAAGCCTGTATTAGACAAGAATGGGACAACATTCCTATTCCTAAACTTGAGCAACTTGTCTCCTCAATTTGAACGTTTGCAAGACTGTTATAAAGAAGAGGGATGCCACACAGTGGTAAGCAGCCTTGTCCCAGCTTTTTTGAGATGTGTTTGGAAATTACTTGTGAAATTTTAAGAGTAAACTTATTTTCCCTTAAGTATTTTATTTTCTCAGTTTAAACATTTGATATGTATCCATATTTGTATTCTGAATAAAATATTGAAATTTGAAACTTCCACATCATTGCATTCTGTTTTTATTCACAATTTGTACAGTGTCCCAACTTTTTTGGAATCGGGTTTGTATGTACAGGTCAAGTATGTGGAAATTTGAAATGAGAAATAAAATAAGTGAGTGTGGTGAATGGATAATGTATAATAGTTGTGTGTTCCGTGTTTATTGTCGAGTGTTCATGAGATGGATTGCTTGCAGGAAGGAAACTGTTTCTATGTCTGGTCGTTCTATGGTGCTCAGAGCTCTGTAGCGTCAGGCAGGCGGTAGCAGTTCAAAGAGGGAGTGTGCTGGATGTGAGGGGTCAGAGTGGTTACCAGCCTTTGCTCCTCTGGATAAGTACAGTTCTTGGAGACTGGGGAGGGTTGTACCAATGATTCGCTCAGCAATCCAGACCACCCTCCGTGGTGTACAGTCAATTTGGTGGCTGAGCTGAACCAGACAGTTATGAAGTGCAGAGGACAGATTCAATGACGGTGGAGTAAAACTGTTTCAGCAAGTCCTGTGGCAGGTTGAACTTCCTCAGCTGGCGAAGGAAGTACAACTTCTGCTGGGCCTTTTTAACTCAATGTGATTGTCCCACTTCAGGTCCTGAGAAATTGTGGTGCCCAGGAATCTGAATGACTCCACTGCAGTCACAGAGCTGTTCATGATGGTGAGTTGGGGGAGAGCAGGGGGGTTTCTCCTGAAGTCCACGGTCATCTCCACTGTTTTGAGCGTGTTGAGCTCCAGGTTGTTAAGACTGCACCAGACAGCCAACTCCTTAACCTCCTGTCTGTAAGCAGACTCGTCACCGTCCTGGGTGAGGCTGATCAGTGTGGGGTCGTCTGCAAACTTAAGGAGCTTGACAGAGGGGTCTTTAGATGTGCAGTCGTTGGTGTACAGGGAGAAGAGCAGTGGGGAGAGAACGCAGCCCTGAGGAGCTCCAGTGCTGATGGTGCGGGTGCTGGATGAGAATTTTCCCAGCCTCACTAGCTGCTGCCTGTCTGTCAGGAAGCTGGTGATCCACTGACAGACAGAGGTGGGGACGGACAGCTGCGTCAGTATATTCTGAAGGGTATACGGGATGATGGTGTTAAAAGCGGAGCTGAAGTCTACGAACAGGATCCTCACATAAGCCCCTGGTCTGTCCAGATGCTGCAGGATGAAGTGCAGTCCCATATTGACTGCATCATCCACAGACCTGTTTGATCTGTAGGCAAACTGCAGGGGGTCCAGTGGAGGCTTCAGATAAGCCAAAACCAGTCTTTCAAATAATTTCATGGCCACAGACGTTAGAGCCACAGGTCTGTAGTCATTAACTCCAGTAATTTGGGTTTCTTTGGGACGGGGATGATGGTGGAGCGTTTGAAGTGTGAGGGAACTTCGCACAGCTCCATTGATCTGTTGAAGATCTCTGTGAAGATGGGGGCCAGCTGGTCAGCACAGATTTTTAGGCAGGCTGGTGAAACACCGTCCGGGCCTGGTGCTTTCCTTCTTTTGTTCTTTCTGAAGACCTGGCACACGTCATCTTCACTGATCTGAATTGCAGGTGTGGGGGAGAGGGGGGTTGCTGGAGGTGTTAATGGTTGTGTGGAGAGGTGTTCAGGGCGGGTGTGGGGTGTTTTTTCAAACCTGCAGTAGAACTCATTCAGGTCGTCAACTAGTTGTTGATTCTCCAGAGTGCTGGGGGATGGTGTCTTGTAACTGGTGATATCTTTCATACCTTTCCACACTGAAGCAGGATCACTGGAAGAGAATTTGTTCCTTAGCTTGTCAGAAATAATAGTAATAATAGTTTTAATAGTAATAGTAATAATAATAGTTTTAATAGAACTAAATAATAATTTTAATAAAACTAATAATAGTTTTAATAGTAATTACCACAAAATGTTTTCATGCTGCAATGCATGCTGGGAACTTGCACAATATTATTTAAATCTTAAAATTGTTTGTTCAGATGACTCAGTTTGGAAAGCTGAGAGAACATTTGGACATGTTATGAACAAACACTTGAGTATCTAAGTAAGGTAAACAAAACTTTTGGTAGCAGTGTTCTTGTTCAGTTCAAAATAATAAACTGACTCCTATTAAAAAGTCTTTGTTAAAGCATTTTTTTTTTTTTTTTAACATTTGTTAGAAGAACATTTCACAAGTTGAATTTTTTACATTGTAGAAGAATTAGAATTAGGAATTGCAGATAAAAAACAATTTTATTTGTCATATGATATTATTTATCATAGTTTAACCTTACTGGAGAAACAACCAAGACATTTCAGTACTCTTTCATGTTTTTTCCTTCCTATGGGACAATAAAAATTTCATTTAGGTTTGAATTCATATTGAAATCTTTGCTAATCTAAACACAGTTTGAGACATTTTTGAGATCTCTTCTATAATGCTACAGAAGTAATATTTAAGAGCCCTTTTCTAAGGAAAAGATTAATCTGAAAAGAAAATTTTAACATAAGCAAAAGTCTCAATTTGCTTTGTTTAATATCATTTAAGAAATAACTGAGATATTAAAGTACTCATTTGTGGTTTCTCCTTCCTAGGGGACAATAAAAGGGGATGGATCTCTAGCAATTTCATTTAGACAGCTTCCTCATAAACGGATTTCCGTTTGAACCACGTTACAGAGTTCAAAAGTTTCCTGCAGACTTTTAGATGAAGGTGAGTGTGCTATTGCACTCTGGGCTCAGTGAGGCTCTGATGTTGAGATTACACATGTCAGAAGGCAGATGAGAAAGATTTCCATGGCCCTGACCATCAACCCTTCTCTTTTATTTCCTCTTTTATTTTCTCAGCATTCTTTTATTCCTTTTGCGTTTTTGGCTCCACCATTGCTCCACAGATTCACCAGTCTATTCACCCTGACACAAAAACAGCAAGCTTGTTCTCTGTGGACTGGGGGGAAAGCACACTCCAGCAGAAAAAAAAAAAAAAAAAACAAGCAAGAGAGAAGGAGAGAGAGGAAAAATGATTGTGCTCCCTCTCTCTCTCTGTAGTGATTGAATTTCTTAACATCTTTTCAAAAATCGCTTAAATGCCTGGAGGCGAGAGGAAGAAACAAGCTAATGGTGGATGGGGAGCACTGAACAAATTTCAGAGCCCTTTCCTGCTTGCGTTTGAGGTTTGAAAGCGAGCACCCTGCCTTTTAAGTTTCAAAGTCCTCCTTTCTCCCGTGGTGTCACTGAAGGATTTGAAAAGAAGGTAATTGTGCTCACTGCCGCCCTGATCAGAGGCACACGGCCGAGGCTCTAGTATTTCACCAGCTCTGAGTACCACAGGAATAGACTCAGCAGCTCAGCTTCAACTTTCTTTTCCTGGCTCTCTCTCTCTCTCTCCTGTTCTTTGTGTGTCTCTTGATCTCTGTCTCTCACTTTTATTCACTCACTTTCCCTGAGTCTTGATCTGGGCTTCTCTCTCTGGATCTCCTTCTTTCGTCCTCAATTTACATGGTTTTCCTCTGACAATCTCTCTGCCCTTTATTGCCCACCTCTTTCTTGCTCCCATCTTTATCACACTGTTTTCTTACATTTTAGGGCAAGAATTCTAAAGTCTGCTACAAACATTCGAAAAACATAAAAACATTTTTTTTTTTTTTTTTTGGAATTGTATTGTATTGGAAATCTTTTTTCTACTCAAAACTTGAGTAGTTAGAGGTGAAGTGTATACTTTCTGGATGGTAAAATACACTGTGGCACTTTCAAAATATTGCTCTTTTTGTTTAAGTACAACCAGCCCAACTTAGCTCAGCCAATAGTACAAGTCTGGGGCAGGGTTATTTGTTTGTTCAACTACTCAATTTGGCATAGAAATTACACACTTCACCTTAAAAGTACTGTTAAGCCCCGTGATTAAATTTAGTAAATTCATCCATCCAGACAGTTTCCATGAACCACTAAAAAAAAAAAAAAGAAAGAAAGAAAAAATAGACTGTAAATAAAATAGAAAAAAAGACTCATTAAAATAGACTGTCTGAATAAAATGATTCACTAAAATTAATCATACTTTCAAATACAATTTGAGAGACTTCTGCAGGACTTCTTTTTTAATTGTTATATTAAATTAACTGATTAACTGAATTCATTAAAATTAACTGATTCACTAAAATGAATCAGACTTCCCAATTTTATTTGAGAGAGAGACATTCTAGAAAAATGTGTTTGATTATTGCCTCATATCACTCATTAAAGGGATCCTATTATGCTTTTTTGGTTTTTAAATTTTATTTATTGTGTAATGTTGCTGTTTGAGAAAAAAAATATCTGCAAGGTTACAAAGCTCAAACTCCACTCTAAAAGAAGGTATGCTCTTTAACAGAAAACACTTTTCAAGAACTACAACACACTTCATTCGGATATTGTGAAGTCACAATGTCACTCACTTAAATAATTCCCACCCATGAAAAATGCAAGAAAAAGAGGACGAGGCCTGGTTTAACTGTGCTAGAGAAGACGAAGAAGAAGAGCTGCTTTAGTAGAGTGTTGTCACTATTGCAGAGAGATGCTGTTTTTTCCACCTCGGTTCCAAAACCCATTTGTTTGGCCTTCCTAAGGCAGACAAACCTATTTTTAACACTGAATAACACTACAATGAATACATTGCACTTTTCCTATATACAGTAATTGCAGTTACTTTTTAAAGGTGTTTAATATTTTAAATGTATGCATCTTGAATGCATAAGAAAATTACACACACACACACACACAAAAACACCACTCTCAAACGATGGCGCCGGTTGAGATGGCATGCCGTCACTCTCTGAAGCTTTTAAGCTTGCTTGTACTATGTCTTTTTAACTGCGTTTTAAATCATGGCATTTTTAACTTATGTGCTGTTTCAAGTCTAAGCGTGCTACCGGTCTTGGTTTATGATCGGCAAACTTTGCTGAATATTGGACTTCGGGCAGATGGACAAATGCATCAAACTTTGCCGGGTGTTAGTGGGATTCCGCCGCCTCTGTTGGCGTCCGTGCCGGCCTACCTTCGTCGTGTACAATCTTTGCCGCTGGGAAAGAAACGTCGAAAGCGTAGAGGGAAAAGAGGTGGCTTTGCGGTTAAGCTCAAACTTACCCTTGGAAGAAACCAGAGGAGTTATGTTCTTCGAGGTCTGGTTGTGGACGGAATAGAGTGCTCTCGTTTTGTGAGATGGCGTTCCCTGGAACCACGATATTCCTGGAATATTCAGATTTTCCCTATTTCTTCTGGATCACGGCAACTGTTGCGTTCACCGCGGATTCGATTTGGCGGGGTGAGACTGTGTAATATTAAACCGCTACACCGGTCATTTCAACCTAATGAAGACACAATAAACCTGAGGATCGGTTTGATTAACGCGAGGTCAGTAATGAATAAGACTTTTTTATTAAATGACTTTTTTACTACACACGGTCTAGATTTTATGTTCATCACTGAGACGTGGATTACAAGTGGGGACATGAGTCCTTCCCATGAGCTCTTACCACGGGATTGTAAATTCCATAACAACCCTCGTTCATCAGGCCGAGGAGGAGGGTTGGTCTATATATTCAAAGAGAATTTTGTAGGCAGGCCGAAAGAATGTGGAAGAAAAATAAGCTACAAATTTATTATGATATCTTTAAGGAGGCATTAAAAAACTTTCAAAGGACTTTAAGATCAGTTAAATCTAAGTATTTTGTTGAGCTAATAGAAAAAAATGCTAATAGCCCTAGGACACTGTTTAGCATTATAAATACAGTAGTAAATCCTCCGATATTAAACTTAGATCCGTCCCCTACTATTTGTGAGAAGTTTCTTAATTCGTTTAAAACTAAGATTGAGAATCTCAGAGGGACTATTCCACAAATGAGCTCTGATTTTTTAGGCCGTGTTACACATACTGTAACTTTTAATAAATTTGAATCCATTACATTTCAGCAGTTTTGTGACACTGTAAGCAGGTTAAAACCTACTGGATCAGCCATTGATATGGTTCCTCCATGGTTTTTAAAAGAAAACTTTGAGGTTATTGGACCTAGTATCTTTCAGATTGTAAAGAAAAGTTTAGATACAGGTGTTTTTCCCAGCATATTAAAACAGGCCTTTGTGCAACCTGTATTAAAAAAACCTACCCTAGATCCAACCGACCTGATTAATTATAGACCGGTTTCCCATCTTCCATTTTTATCAAAAATTTTAGAAAAAATAGTGTTTAGTCAATTACATGATTTTTTAGAACAAAACAAGATCGGTGAAGTTTACCAGTCTGGTTTTAAAAAGTATCATTCTACGGAGACAGCCCTCGTAAAAGTTTTTAATGATTTATTGATGACTATGGATGCTGGTAATTCAGCCGTATTAGTTTTATTAGATCTAACTGCAGCCTTTGATACGACAGATCATATGGTGCTGCTTTCACGGCTAGAAAAGTATGTAGGGATTCAAGGGCAGGTTTTGAATTGGCTTAAGACATATTTAACTGCTAGAAGCATGGCAGTGAGATATGGCGCATATACATCGAGCTCCACATTGCTTACATGGGGTGTGCCGCAAGGCTCTATTTTGGCCCCCACACTTTTTTCATTGTATATGCTCCCATTGGGAGACATCTTTAAGAAGTATGATATTGCGTTCCACTGCTATGCGGATGATTTGCAAGTTTATTTACCATTAATAAATGAAAATAGTGTAGAAAATCTTATGTCTTGCCTTACCGATCTAAAAACATGGTTGACCTCTAACTTTTTATATCTCAATGAAAACAAGACAGAGATTGTAGTGTTTGGCCCCAGAGGAGCCAAGGGTGTAGCAGAGCTAAATCAAGGACCACTGTCAATTTATGTCAAAGACCAAGTTAAAAACTTGGGTATTTATATTGATAGCTCTTTGAAGTTGAACACTCAGATCAATCATGTGGTAAAGTCAAGTTTTTTTCATTTGAGAAATTTGGCAAAGATGAAATCATGTCTGACATTCAAGAGTCTTGAAATTGCAATACATGCTCTAATATCTTCGAGACTAGATTACTGTAACTCGTTATACAAGGGTATCAGTCAAGCATCTATTCAACGGCTACAGAAGGTCCAAAATGCTGCCGCAAGACTGCTATTGAATATTAAAAAGCGTGAACATATTACTCCATCTTTGGTTTCTCTACATTGGCTTCCGGTACAGTATAGGATTGATTTTAAGCTTCTTTTGTTAGTGTATAAGTCTTTGCATGGCCTTGCACCGACTTATCTATCTGAGTTGCTAATTGCGCATCAGAGTGGAAGAACATTGAGATCAACAAATCAAAATTTACTTAAAATTCCAAGGACAAAGTTAAGCCAGAAAGGAGACCGCGCGTTTGCGGCAGTAGCGCCAAGACTTTGGAATAGCTTACCTTCACATGTTAAGAATGTTGACTCTGTACATGTTTTTAAAGTACAACTAAAGACTTATTTGTTTGCCATGGCGTATCCCTCTTGTTGATGATTTTTGTTATTATTACTGTTGTTTTAGGTGTTGAAATGATGTAAAGCACTTTGGTCAACGTGTTGTTTTAATAGTGCTATATAAATAAACTTTACATTACATTACATCAAACATCATGTAAAATCTGTGCTTGCAGTGCTGCAATAACATGAAATATGTGAAGAATGATATGCTTTATGAACACTGAAAACCAAATCAAGACTTCATAAAAGGGCATAATAGGGCCCCTTTAAAGAACTATACTCAATGCAATGTGGCATAAATACCAAAATAATTTTGTGTTTTACACTACACCATTATTTATTGGAAAAAAAATACTTTTGTTATTAGTGGAAAAAAATAGCAAGCTTAAAAATAGCAAGTTACTGTCACACTTGTGGTTAAGTTATCACTAAATTGTAGTTTAGTTATGGGACAGGAAGGAGCTCATAAGATGCCATAAATATTCAAGAGAGATCATGAGGACAGGTCAGAACACTGTTCTTGTGACCAGTGAGGGATGTTTCTGGCTGTGGGATGAGAGCCTCTAAAGTTGAGGGCTAGTCTAAGGGTGAGCCAAAAAGCAGAACCATCTTCCTCTTTTCCTCTAGCTCTCTGCCCTCTCTTCGACACATGCCAATCATTTTTCACCCCGTTCAAAGTTGAACCGGCTCTCCCGCTGCTGAGCGGTCAGCTCATGCCAGTCAAAATGCAGCAGGGTAGCGCAGAGGCCATTCACGTCAAAGTTGCACAATGTTGCACATCGTTTCCAGTGAGCGTGAGGGCTTTGTTGAGGGGGAAAAAAATAGAGAAAGCAAAAGGTTAAGACTGAATCTCCACCTGCAGATATTTTGAAGAGTTTGTTGTCAATAGTTGAGTTGAGGTTGGTGTAGCTGGGGAACCTTTTTTGTAGTGGTGGTGGAGCTGATGTGTGGGGAGTTACTGTGGAGAAATGGAGGATCTTGTGGTAAACAACAAAACGTTTCTTCAAAGCTTCCTCCTCCTGTGAAGTAATCCCTCTGTTTTTTTTCTCTCCTATTTTTTCTTTCTTTTGCAAATCAACTTGCAGGAGAAGCTGCAATTAACAATGCAAAAAAGATGCAGATATTCTTGTGTTTGGCACATGCATAATAATGCCACCTCTCCAAAAGGCTTACCTGATTCATCAGCTTGGCACCTATGCTAAAGACCGCAGAATTGTTTGTGAAAATACCCAAAGAGAGAGTGAGACAAGGAACAAAACAGAGTAAAATACTGTTTCATGAAACTTGGTTGTAAGAGAAGAGCAAGAGGATTACTACAAGTGTGTGGGATATTCCTCCTTCTTGGCTCCCCATGCAGTAGGCAGGAAAAGGTTTCTCAAAGACTTATCCTTTAACCCCCACTAGTAGAGGTTTAATGCCAACCCAATACGTCCTCAAAGATGGGTTCAACTTCCCATTGTGGAGGCCAATAATCTATGTGATACAGGAATGGTACGTTATAGCGTAAAATAAAATATCTAATTTACACTAACATTTTCTACCATTATAATTTCTGAAATGCAATCTCTATCTATATAATTTTGAGTTTGTTTTTACCATTTCAAAAGTTTGGGGTCTGTAAAGTAAGTTTTTAACAATATATGGATATGAATAAATAAACGAATAAATCGAATAAACTGCATTAGCAACATGATGATACTAACTTGCTGTAATACATAAAAACTAGGGGTGTTAACGCGTTAACGCATGCGATTAATCAAAAAATTTAACGCGTTAATATTTTTTTAACGCGAATTAATCGTTTGATAAGGTTTGACCCCAACTTCTTCCCGTCATCGCAGTGCGGAAGGTTATCTATCATTAGCTGTTTCTCAATTCCAAGAATGCAGAGAACGGACTTGCGTTCTCGTGGAGACCGGTCTTGCCAAGCTTCCTTGGAAGAACGAATTCGGAAGGACGCGAGATCACAGAACGCACACTTATGAGAATTGGGATGTGCTGCATTCTTGCTTAACTGACCGCATAGTCTCAGCATAAGCAGCGGCCAATGAACAATAAATATAACTAGGGCTGCAGCTAACGATTATTTTTACTGTCGACTACTCTATCGATTATTTTTTCGATTAGTCAACTAATGTATCGATTATTTTTCAATTAATCTAATTATTATTTTCTTGTCAGTTGATGAATTATTTAGTTAAATTATCAATAAATAATAACAGTAACTTCTGCTATTAATCTTTTAATATTTTATTCAAACATTTTCTCATAATTAATGCTTTACAACAAATACATAAAGAAAGAAAGAAAGAAAGAGGAAAAAAGAGAAAGAAGAAAAAAGAAAGAAAGAAGAAAGAAAGAAAGAAAGAAAAAGGAAAAAAGAAAGAAAGAAAGAAAGAAA
>JAFVLL020020717.1:0-44299 GCA_021397915.2 Tor tambroides | reverse complement strand
CTAATGATTTTTGGCATAAAAGAAAAATCGATCATTTTGACCCATACAATGTATTTTTGGCTGTTGCTACAAATATACCCCAGCGACTTAAGACTTAAAATATTTAAGGGAGAGAAATTATTTAAAAATATTTCTATATTCTTCATAGAAAAAATATTTTAGTTGTATTATATTTTCTAATAAAATTTTCTAAATTATATTTTATGTTTATATATATATATATATATATATATATATATATATATATATATATATATATATATATGTTTACACACACATACACACACACACACACACACGTTTTTTGTTTTCCTTTTTTAGTTTTTAAAAATATTTAAGGGAGAAAAAATATTTAAAAATATTTCTATATTTTGTTTTATTATATTTTATTTATTTATAATGTCTGTTTATGGACCTTCTGCAGTAACTTAACGGCCCCTGGCCCAAGACTTAATATCTTTTTCTGTCTTTTTCTTTTGCAGAATTTGCGGAGGATGGAAGGAGAAACAGAGGAGCCTGTCAGAGACCTGAATGAGCTGCAGAATGCTGACTGGGTGAGAGCAGATTCACAAGCCCATTCCCCATGAGCATAATGGTGCTGAATGTATTCAGACTGTGCACTGTTAATAGCATGTATTAGTTCAGAACAGTCATAAGCCGTGGCTAACTACATGTTGTGTGTATTTTCCACAGGCACGGTTTTGGGTGCAGGTGATGAGGGACCTGAGACACGGTGTGAAGCTGAAGAAGGTCCAGGAGCGTCAGTATAACCTTCTACCCATCGAGTTCCAGCTCACGCCTTATGAGATGCTCATGGACGACATCCGCTCCAAACGCTACAAACTTCGCAAAGTCATGGTGAGCGTGCGCATGTATAAATGAATCCTAAATTGGCTCATTCCAGCATCTATGATCAAAATCTATTGAATCTATCTATGAACAAACAAGCATGAGTCTTTTCTCCCTTTGTACCAACAGTACAGTCACACATTGCAATTCACCTTTATTGCTGTTTGTTGCAGAGATCATAAACCAAGACAATGTTTACTTTGCTTATCAGAAATCAAGCAGGCTTATTTCTGAAGCTGCAGGCTAGAAAAAGGTTTTATGGGGTTGAACTGGATTAAGTGAATGACACTGAAGTCAGTATATCAAGATGGCTTGAGGTAACGGTTTAGAAATAGACATATAAGGTTGCAAAACTTCCAGAGAGATGCCACGTCAGAGTCAACATTTTACATGATAGGCCAATTTGAATTGAGTGAGGTAATAGGTCAGTTTTTGTTCACCTACCACACCTCCAGTTATTAATGCATAGACATAGACAATAGCTGTCATTGATATTATTTTGATGCATTCTTTAGACAGGACGCACTTTTGAAATGCGTCCCGTGCATTCTTTCAAATGACACAGACTTTAGGTTTTAGTTCACTGATAACATATCTAAGATTTGACCCCTGCTGTGCCTTCTTTCTGCTGTAGGTCAATGGTGACATTCCTCCAAGGTTAAAGAAGAGCGCTCATGAGATCATACTGGAGTTCATTCGCTCCAGACCTCCACTGAATCCTGTGAGCATGAAAGCATACACAAATAGGCTTACATTTGGTCATATGTGAGCTGGAGTATCTTTTAAAATCACGTTGATCAATTAATACAAATATCACCTATTAACACCTATTTGAATGTGCTTTAAGGTTTCTGCTCGTAAGCTAAAGCCTCATCCTCCAAGACCTCCAAGTCTTCATGAACGTATCCTGGAAGAGATCCGGTCGGAGAGAAAGCTCAGGCCTGTCTCACCTGATATGATTCGTAGAAGTCGACTCGGTCAGTGCACTTTATCACACTTGCTCTCATAAACACACAGACTCTTATTCATTCTTGCACATCACTTACCTAGTATACCTGATATATACTTGGGCATATATCCAAAAATTATTATTATTTTTTTCAGTCTCGCAATATATAGTATATACACTACCAGTCAAAAATTTAGGGACATCTACTCGTTTATTTTTACTATCTTCTAATTTGACCAATTTTACAATAATAATAAAGTTATCATAACTATGAAATAACACAAATTGATTTATTGGAATTGTGTATGTGACCAAAAATATTGAAAAATATTACACATAATTATAATATAAATGATATTTATACTCTTATCTATCTATCTATCTATCTATCTATCTATCTATCTATCTATAAATTATATTATTTTTTATCTAATTTAGGCACATTTTTAAAAAGATGAAATATAAGCTTAAACATTTATGCATAATCAAAAGGTTTTTAAGTTTTAAATATTGAAAATATTACAGATATAATAAATAGCTTACATTATTACTACTACTAATAAAATACTACTAGTAAATTATAATTCTTATAATTATTATTATATACTTTTTGTTATCATTGAATAATAATAATATATTATTTATTATTATTGTATTATTTGTTTAAAAACATCATTTTTAAACATTTTTTAAAAATATTAAGCATAAACATTTTCACATAATCAATTTTTTAAAGATCTTGATAAACATTTTAATCAAATGTAACCAAATTGTTCAAGTATTTCCAAGTTTTTAACTGCTAGTGTTCATTTTTTAGCAGTGCATAGACACCTTGTCTGTATGTTTATTATTCTGCACACAAATATTTTCCAAATGCATTCTACTCATATTCAGTATACAATACATTTATTTTAACTAACATTGTATTTACACTCGAACCCAGCTTCATGTTGTGTTAGTTAACCTATATATCAAATATATCAGTCATGTGGAAGAAGGTGAGTATGTGTCGATGTGAGATTGACCTCAGGTCGTGTCAGACAGCAGTGGAGATGTGTGATAGTGTGTCATTCTCATGCATGGCTGCTTGTGCTACACTCAACCATTTGTTCACTAACAGTGTCTATAGTACAGTCCTGTCTCTAACTCTGCGCCACCCGTTTTATTTACAGCTATAAATCTCTGCTTATATTGGATTGATACTGTATGTTTTTAAATACGTATTGATCCACATTGTTACACGACATTTGATTCTTGTACTGTACATCAGCTCCATTTGACATTTACAAGGTCATAGAGACGGTGCATAGTCTTAATAGTGGATTTGCTCAGAGATTTGGTCTCATGGTGGTATTTTGCTGTAGGATTGAATAGTTAAAGATTGTGAGGTTTAAAGTTGAACATGAACTTGTACATAAAGACCTCTAGGCTGTTTGTGTGGATGATTGTACAGTTACACAAGCACAAATCTGGCGATCATTATATCGGACTGATTCATGTTGGATAAATGTCCCAGATTTGAGTCAGTTACTGCAGACTTAATAAAGCCTAAGGTTTGCACGTATGTATTATCAGTTTGTGTGGTGAAAAGAGTCTGTTGTTTTCTCCAGCTGCCTAAAGAGACAAAGTTCAGTGTCTACAGTCTCAGTGTCTATAAACCTTTAAAACTTAAAGGAGATTAACATAAATATCTATTGTATGTATTATGTGAGTAGTTGGACTTTACTTCAGTGTATTATTTATTTTTTCACATTTTTACTGTTACATTTAAGCATTATAGTGCTTGATACAAAATAATTTTTTTCGTTCTTGACCCTAAAGTAGTATAAAAAGTTAATTGTATTCCATTGGTTGTGTGAATGTGATATACATTATATGTTGTCAGAAAGCTTCATCAGTCCTCAGTCAGTTTTGTGGTGTGAATTGTACTGTAACTTTGTCAGTTTTACCCGTACTGTGTAGTGGTTGTCCAGAATGAAATGATAAAAATAACATCTATTCTTTCTTGATCCCTAAAGAAATAACCTGTTGTTTGGCTGCTTAGTTGTTGAATTGTGTTCCTGTTTATTAGTGGAGTTATAGAAGAGCATTCTTTATATCTGACATTAAGTGCATTTACATTGAATGCCTTGTTTTAACACATGGCTTTATTTATCTTCTCCTCCCTCTCTCTTCATCCATAACCTCTGCCTCTTTCTCACAGTAATGCGTCCACTTAGCATGTCTGTCAGTTTTGACTCATCAGGTAAAGAATTCACTCTGGCTTTACCGCTGTCAGCTCACTGACCCTCTGGCTTCTGTGTTTGTGCCAGACCCCTGTAGTTGCTCCTACCCTCATGTCACGCTCCTCTGGTGGTGGGGTCGTGGAATTGAACCTATTAGTCTGTAGAGGAGGAAGGGGACAAGGCAGTGCCTCCAGTCTTAAAGGGATAGTTCACCCAAAAATGAAAATTCTGTCGTTCCAAACCCATAAGACCTTCATTCATCTTCTGATTCTTCTATTTCTGATGAAATCTGAGAGCTTTCTGACTCTCGGATTTAGGTTGAGTACTAAAAGTTGAAGGTTGAAGTTTAGGTTGAAGTACTAAAACTGAAATGAAAACTAATTAATGCTAAATACAAATATTAAAAAAAAACCTAATAAAATGACGAAAGGACATGACAAAATCACTAAAAATTAAAAATGAGAATATTAAAACTTCAGATATGTTCAGATTTTGAAAGTTGTGTACCGTATTCATTTCAGGATAACTTTTCATAAAATCTAGCTATGTTATCAGTTATTCCAATTATAGATATGTTTATGGCTAACCAGGTAAGCCACATTCAAACAAATGAAATCCAGATCAACAGAATGAATCAAGGTTTTTATAAGCTTTTCTGTGAGCAATGGCTTTCAATCAAATCCATTAAATTGTAGGTTCTCTTCCATGTTTGTAGCCATTAATACATGTGGTGATGGTTGTTATAACTGGCTTGGATAATCATTTCTGTAGCCTGTGAATGGAAGAGAGTAAGATGGATTAAGATGGACTTCTTAAACTCTCATGTCCTGGTTCGTATTGTAATTCTTAATGACCAGAAGATATGCCTAATAGACTTAGTATATACCATATTTGATTTGATGCCAAGTTTTAAAACCCTTTATTTTAGGGGTGGTCACACTGACAGCAATTTGCAACAACTTAAAGTAAATCATCTCCAATGAGAGTTGGCAATTTCTGATGACATGACTGATAGCCAGCTCAGCTTTTATACAAATAAGAAGCAATGCAGATTTAATCACTGTCAGTGTTTAATGAATAAAGCTCATTAAGCAGACTGTATTTCCTTTCCTTTTGTTATATTAAATAAGTCATACACTAAGATTTATAGTTTTTAATGTAAAGTAGTAGCTGCTAGCCTCCAGTATGGCTGCTTGCACTGGACGTTCCTCTATAATTCCTCCTGCTGCTATAGCACACTGTTCTGTCCACCTCCATATGCCACTAATCCTCTGTCCAGTATGGCTGCTGCTTCTATGTGACTGCACTGCGCTTGTGCTTCTGTGTGCTGATGTCACAGAGCTGCTGATTGGTTTACCTAAGTGTAGTTTACACTCGTATATTGGCTTACTGTGTGAATGTCAGGTATAGAAAGGCCTGTTTTGTGTTCTTGGGATCATATTGAAGAATATGTTCCTTTCTAGGCGCAGGCAAAAGCATGAGCACCCCACAGGACTTGTTTCGAAGCTCAGGTAAAGTATTCCTGACGCAAACATGACGTTCACATCGCTCCCTCACGCCTCCGAGCCCAGTGTGAGAGAAATGCCTGGGTTCTGAGAGCTCGTGTATGAATCAAACACAAACTGTGTGGGTGAACAGCACAGCTCGCAGAATTCATTTCTGAATGAGGATTAGTCTAGTTTAAGAGGGGTTATGTAACTCTGGGTCTGCAGGCATCAATATTTAATATGCTGCAATGTTTATTTTTATTCTCTGTCCATCTCAGCTCTATAAATATCTCACTTGAGCCTCAAATGACCAGGAATATTGCTTTTTTAGCATAGTACATTTGTTTCCTTAATATAGAAGGGATCAGTGTGTGTTATCTGTAATATAATGACCTTTTATTGTCTTAAATGTCCGGATTGTATTCTATTAGTTATGTGAAAGTTTCATACATCACATATACAGTTTAAGTCTGTATAAGACGTTTTAGGGTGTTGTGCCAAAGAGATTTACACTACAGTTCAAAGGTTTGGGATTAGTAATTTTTTTGGAAAGAAATTAATACTTTTATTCAGCAAGGATACATTCAAGTTTATAACATGTTATTATGTTGCAAGATATTTCTATTAAAAATGCTGTCCTTTTGCACTTTCTATCCATTAAAGAATCATGGTTTCCACAAAAATATTGAGCAGCACAGGTGTTTTCAACATTGATAATAATAATAATAAATATTTATTGAGCAGCAAATCAGCATATTAGAATGATTTCTGAAGGATCATATGAGATTAAAGACTGGAGTAATGATGCTGAAAATTCAGCTTTGTCATCACAGGAGTAAAGTACATTTTAAAATGTATAAAAATAAAAAATAAAAAAGCATTTATTTTAAATTATAATACAAAAATATTTATACATTTATTAATTTTATTTTTATTTTATTTTTTGCAGCATAAGAAACTTTTGAACAGTAGTTTATTTAAACTTCTATTGACTTGATTTAGTGAATTATAATGTTCTCATTGCTGTGGACATCAGTGTTATGTAATTTCGTCACTATATTCTGCTGCGCATAATCTTTAACCACTTAGGCCATCTGTGGCTGAGTGCGATAACTTACGACATATGGTTTGTTCAGGAAAGCTATGATTGTTTTGGTGTATACAACTCATATCTGTTCAGTTGTAGTCTTTATTTAAAAAAAAAAACACGTTTGTTTTTACAATTCAAACCACATTAGATATGTGATTTAAAATCGGACACAAATTAGATTATTTGAGCCTAAGCGGTCAGATTTGATATGAAGTCTCTTTTGTAGTCATTCGAGAAATGTATTGTGTTACTAGCTGTGTCTGAATTCACAAATTTTCCTTAATTTTCCTTGCTTAAGTCATTACTGTGGCAACCAGTGTAGAAACAAGAAGATCCAATTTCAACAGTTCCAATCTGACAATGCAAACAGTCAGTATAATCAAGATCTGCAGACTTGTAAAACAATTCGTAGTTGGGTGCAGTGTAAACAAAGCATTTTCTTTGCTGTCCTAATTGGTGTCTGATTATGTCCATAATGTCCATTCACACACAGACATCCCTGACGGACCCCGAAAGTTGGCCGTCAGCACACTGTCCCTGGCCAACGGCACGTCGCCAGCTAGGAGCCCCGGAGGTCAGCCGCTGTCCCAGAGAAAAAGGTTGCTCAAAGCGCCTACACTAGCTGAGCTTGATAGCTCCGACTCAGATGTGAGTATGTTTTATATCTTCTGCTTTGCAAAAACCCAGGTGAAATACGATGGTTAACAGTCTCTTTTTCCTACTCTAGGAGGACCAAAACACTAGGAAGTCTGACAGCAGCTCCAGCGTATCCGCCTCACTGGTTGAGGACACGTCTCCCGAGTCCGTCCCGGCCAAAAAAAGTAAGACTTGTCTTGAAATATCCAGAACTTTTTATTCACAGTCCAACAAAAACCTGTCACTGACTTTCCAGTTCTTCACCACCTCAATTTTTGTCTTCCATTTTGTCTTGTCCCAGCTCCTCCACAGTTTCTGCCCATATCTTCCACCCCTCAACCTGACAAACGCATCGCTCCACAGAGGAGGCACTCCATAGAGAAAGAAGATCCCACCAGCGTGCGGCCTTTCCTGCCTCCGTCTCGTCAGAACTCCAAATCTCTGGTAATCTCTGGTAAAACCTTCCTTTAGCTCCGTGGTTCTGCCTACAAAGTTGTTTTTCCTTGTTGAACAAATCCCAGGACAGTAAATGAGGATAATTTAGTGTTGAGCGGTCAATTGGCTGCAGGCTGTGGTGACACTTAACTGTCCCGAGTCTTGTGAAAGTATAATTAGATTCTCAGGATTCTGTCCAGTGCTGCAGCACTGCAGGTCTCAAGTGTGGAGAGAGAGAGAGAGAGAGAGAGAGAGAGAGAGAGAGAGAGATAAAGAAGAACTTGTGCTTTCATTTTCAATTCAGAAGCCTAATTAAAGGCTAATCTATGGCATACAGCAGTTTTTAATGTCATTCACATTCACACATTGAAAGCTGCCACATTGATGTTACAAGGAAAGATTTTCAGTGAATAATGACTCAAATATCTTAAAAAAAGGGCGGTCTTGATAGATTTACTACATTACAGCTCATTTTACGAAGAACGGATTCAGATTTAGCCATGCTGACTGTGTTTGGTCCTGCCTAAAAGGAATGTAACTGATTCTGATTGCAAAACCTCTGAGGTCTTTGAATGGTTGTGAATTTGATAATCACAGAGCTCTTACAGGAAAATGACTCTTAAAAGGTTCTAGATAGCGAGTAATACTGTAGTTTTATTGCAGTATAGATAGAGAGCTATAACTACTCTGCTTTCCTTTCCTGCCTTACACTGAAGCTGTCTTCGGACAACAAGGTAAAGCACACCATATTCCACAGATTGTGTTACATTATGCTGGAGGAGTCGTTTCATCATTTCGTCTGCAGTGGCTTTATCGGTCTTCCAGCAGGGCGGTTGCTTCATGTGTTGCACAATGTTGCATGGCCAGTAGGGAAAGCTGCTGAAGGAAATGGCCCACACTTAAATCACTTCAGTTACCCGTCATCAAGATGATTTTATGATCGAACGGAAAAACAGATTTGCTCAACAAACTTCCTCCTTTTGAATAATGCACAAGTTATGTGCATCATTCAAACAATGTTGTTATATTTAGATAATATCTAAATCTGTTATATTTAAAAAATAATAATAAGTTTAATATTTTTTAATCGTATTAATTTTATTTTATCTCTCTCTTTTTTAAATCTATAATTTATCATCAATATAATTAAAGATATTCCTGCTTTTTAAAAATCATTTTCATTGAACTTTTTCCCTTTTTCTGCTTTCTTTTTTTATACTTTCTTAGTTTCATAGACTTTTTGTCCATTTAAAATATTTTTTTATAACATTTAACTTTTACTTATTTGTATAACTTTTAGAGAGCATCAGTGACACTTTTTGTTTTTGTAAATGAAACTATACAGCAGTTATTTTCCGACGAATGCCAAATAAAAGCCATGTTGTTTTCTTTGGTCAGGCTCACGCACTAGGCAGCGGTCGTGCGGTATGTCCTATCAAACTACACATTACTGATACTAACACTGGGTGACAAGGGGCATAAAAGCCAATAAGATTCTCATATTTTGTAGTTCACAAGAAATTATTTGTCTTTTTAATGGTAGTTGAAGGTAAGTATTAGAGATGCGTACTGGCTTTTATGTGTGCTTGAATCAGTGTGACCTTTAAAGTTGGGTAAGGACTAGTCCTGGGGCGCCGTGCATTGCTTTAGCACAGAGCATGAAGATTTCCACTCATCTTTATATGCAAATTTTGCATACAAGATCTGACCTATGTAGGTGAAACTTGCATAACAACATGAACAGTTTAGCATTCCTCCTTAATGAATTAAATGTTCAGCTCTGTCTCCATTGCTATTGTGTTGTGTTTGGCAGAAGGTGTAATTAGGGATGGGCGATATCTTATCGTTTGCGATATACCGGTAAAAATTCTCCCCACGATAAGAATTAGTCTTCCCGCGATAATAACGATAAAGTCTAGTTGTTGACATATTTCTGTGCGCGACAGTGCAGAGCGACATCGCGGAAGGCAGACGTGAAACTGAGGAGGAGTATATCGCTAAATGATGAGCTCGAGCTCCTTTTACAATCTGTAACTGGTTTGGTTAGGGCTGTATACAGTGCACAAAAACATCGGTCTTAAATGTAGTACAGTATGTGTGCGATACAGTTCTGCATGTGTATGAGCCTGTTTACAAACCTGTTGTCCAACAAAGATATATTGACATGCTTTTTCTCCAAATTAACTTAATAACATAGTCGAGTGTTTGAAATACTTCTTTTTGTGACCAGACTTGGTTTCATATTACAGAATGATAGTATTATATACAGTGATAAAGGCTATGTCGATTAGCATTGCATTATAAATATACTTTCCTTATAAAAATACCCAAGATTGAAGAACATAGATAAACCATATATTTTATATAATGTATTTCATATATTATAAACATACGATATTTTATATATCGTATGTTTATTGTCTTCAAGCTTCATCAGTTAAAATTTCTCTATCTCCGTTGTGCATTTTATTCAGCGATAACTGTATACCTTTGTCCATATTAGGGATTTCCTGGAGCTGCGTCAGTGCTATTACTTCTGTGATGCATGTGTAGTTTTTGCTCAAGGGCGCCCTCCGGCTTCCAGTATGAATTAAACAGTCATTACATGTGTACTCAGTAATGCTCACAACACCCTATTTGGGGTAAAAATAGGAAAGATAATACTTTTCTCTAAAGAAACAGGTTTCCCTGAATTATCGTCATTGATATCGTTATCGCAATAAATACCAGAAATATCGTGATATATTTTTAAGCCCATATCGCCCATCCCTAAGGTGTAACCATTATCGTGATCTTGCATGTTACTGTTTTTCCATCCCTCATTCTCGGGTGTGACAGCGTGGCATGTTTAAATATGCAGAGTTTCTTTTGGCATGTTTGTGAAAGTGATATGTTTGTTTCAGGAGGAGTTCTGCTTCCCCGTCGAGTGCCTGACTTTGACCGTAGAGGAGGTGATGCATATCAGACAGGTTCTTGTAAAAGCAGAGCTGGAGAAGTTCCAGCAGTATAAAGATGTCTATAATGCGCTAAAGAAAGGAAAGGTAAATTTACTCTCTACATTCACTGCCCACTCTAAATGTACAGCACTATATACATTAGCCCAAGGTTATCTTTTGGGATTGTCGTCTTGTTTGGAGCACATGATGCCTAAAAATGCTGTCTATATAGGCAGCTTACTAGGTTTTGATCATGCTAGGTGTGTGGAAGTGTGTATGTAAGTGTTTCATTGTGTAACCCTTCCTCTCAGCTTTGCTTCTCATGTCGGACGAAGAAGTTCTCGCTCTTCACCTGGTCCTACACCTGCCAGTTCTGTAAGAGGTGGGTGGAGATTTTCATTTCAGACTTTAAAGGAAGAAAATAAAGTAGTGATGTGCAGTGGAATCATATTTTTTCTTCTTTTCTTTTCACAGGCCTGTTTGTTCACAGTGCTGTAAGAAGGTAAATGTAACGTCCTTACCTTATGTTCACCAAAGCTATATTTATTTGATTAAAAATACAGTAAAAACAGTAAATTTATTACAATTTAAAATAAATCTTTTGTATTTTAATTGGGTTTAAAATGAAATTTATTCCTGTGATACAAAGCTGAATTTTCAGCATCATTACTCCAGTCTTCAGTGTCACATGATCCTTCAGAAATCATTCTAATATGCTGATTTGCTGCTCAAGGAATGTTTATTATTATTATCAATGTTGAAAACAGTTGTGCTGCTTAATATTTTTGATTAATAGAAAGTTGAAATGAGAAACCTTTTGTAACACTATAAACACTGTGACTTTTGATCAATTTAATGCATCCTTGCTTAATAAAATTATTAATTTCTTTAAAAACAAATCTGATTTACGCCAGATGTTTGAATAGTAGTGTGCATTTTTCAATTTGCTTTTGACCTCATATCCTCTCATCTCAGATGAAGTTGCCATCCAAGCCCCATGCCAGCCTGCCCATCTCCTCTCTGGGCCCCAGCATCCTGCCCAAAAAGGAGTCTGCAGCATCATCCGCGACAGAGAAGCCCTCCTCCACATCCAGCCACAAGCGTCACAGCCTTCAGCGCACAATGTCCAGGTGAGCTTCACAAATGATGAGAGAGTTTGTATCATTTGTACCAGGATTCGTAAGGGAGTTGCAGAGGGTTTGAGAGCATTAAAACAAGCATTAGCATTAAACATTAACATTAAAATAAACAAATGGGACTGTTTTTGAGAATGTAGTGCTATTTTCACATTCACATAATTTCCAACATTTTTGTGGACAGAAGTCGACAGCATTTCACCAGAACTGTGCCAGTATAAAAGCTTGAATCTGAAATCTTAAAAGCTCAATCATTTGAACCAGTGTTATTTTACTAGCATTGAGGATACTATACAGTATTTTATATTTTGAATCAGTTTTTATTTTTGTATTTTCTGTTTTCATTTTCATTTTAGTAATTGTGTGTTTGTCATTTTTATTAGTTTTTAAAAATGTCTTTTGAGATACTATACAGTATCTTATATTTTGAATGTTTTTATTTTTGTATTTTCTGTTTTCATTTTAATTTGAGTAATTTTGTGTTTGCCATTAGTCATTTTTGTCATTTTTATTAGTTTTTAAAAATATAAATTTCCTTTTTAGTTGTAGCTATTTTAGTAGATCAGATTAAACAAAATAAAAATGAGAAATGTTGCTTTGGCAACTATCTGAAATAACAACATATTATATTACAATATTTATTATAAAAGATTTCATTTCAGATAATGTTGTTTTAAAATAATAATAATAAAAAAAAGTTTTTATTATGGTTTATTTATGGCTAGTCCGAAGGCGGTAGGTTAGTCACAATTGATTGCTACAGTCAATTACAGAACTCCTTGTTATAGCCTCTAACACTAGCTTGCTCTATTATTTTTCTATTCTATTTGGTTTCTTATTTATTATATAATTTAAAAAAAAAACCTTGCTATGTGTACTGTGTTAAGCTTACTGAGACTTGCTTTAGCACTTGTATATCATTGCTCTTTTGTTGATTTTGATTGCTTCCATTGTCCTCATTTGTAAGACGCTTTGGATAAAAGTGTCTGCTAAATGACTAAATGTAAATGTTTCAGTTAACTATAATAACCCTGGTGTGAATGTTTGAAAGTGAAGAACTTAGGGCGGACATACTGTATTAGTATTATAACTTGTAGTGTAAAATAAAATTTTTATCATCATATTACATTTTTTTTTATTTTACACTACAATTATAATTCACAACGATAATGTTTCTGTCTATTATCTTATTATTAATGTTATATTACATTATATTATATATTAAATTTAATTGGGTACCTAAAACACACAAATATAATGCAGACCGAGAAACAACTAAAAAGAGGATTGAGGTCACCTTAAAGTTCAGCTACAAAGTTAAATGTTTATCATATCACATATGACAAAATAATTATCAAGTCATGCAGCCCTTTATATAAACAAAATGTTTATCATATCACAGTTCGATATATGAAAAAAAAAAAATCACAATATAATTTTTTTAGCCAAGTCATGCAGCCCTTTATATGAATAACTTTAAAATAAAAACAATCAAATAAAACCATTACTAAAAAAATGTTTTACTTGCATTACTAGTTTTTACTTTACTTGCATCAGAGAACTGTAAACATGTAATTGTTTCATTAGATTACTTAAAATCATTAGAATACCTAAAATCTCATTGGGTTCAGCTGACAAAAAAGTTTGGGAAGTCTTGATCTGTACCATGGGAATGGCTGCCAGTAAGATGATTTCTTGTGACGATTCTCAGATCATCAAAGCATGGTGAGCGCTCCTCCTCCAAAGACGAGCTGGAGCTGCCGGAGCAGTTCACAGAGGACTGGAGCACCGTGGAGGTCTGCGTGGACTGCAAGAAGTTCATCAACGACATCATCAGCAACAGCAGGCGCAACCTGACCACCAAACGTGCCCGTCTGCACCGCAGGACCCACTCCGTCTACATGTCCAACACCAGTTCTTCCAACTACAAACCGTCAGAACGGACTATCAAAGAGGTTTAGTGCTGGAAACTGTCACGGTGTGGGGTCCTTCCTATTAAAACGCTCCCGTTTATACTGTTCTCACCTGTCCCGAAGGTGCCAGACGGAAATAAGCTTATGTTACATTGGAAAAATACGGCCACTCTTGTTAGCTTTGTAACGTTCCTTCAATACCTCTTCTTTTCCATTTAAAAAAAAAAGTGCCAGAGGTGAAGGAATAAAGCCGTCCCTCTTCCAGCATGAGTCCTTAAGCACCAGCCTTCTCAGGAAAAGGTTTCTTCTGTGATTAAAGCTTTGGAATGTAGTTTAACTCACTTTAAATGTACTTTGACTAGCTTTTCTGAGTTGACACTGAATGAAATGACAGTGTGAAAAAAGATATCGCAAGGCTGCTTTGATCACCGAAAGGCACAAGGCCTGAATGTACATTTTTCAAAGGAGCTCAGTTGTATGTAAATAGTTGCTGAATGATCAGCCTAAATGTAAATAGGCATCCTTATTTTCCCCTTTTAGGAAGTACTAGTCGATTGCTGAAAGACCAAGAGACTGTAGATTTATTCAGCCTCCGCAACAATTCAAGATCAAGTCTTACCAAATGTTTTTCTTATTGTTTGTTAAAACTGCTGCTGTGATTGTGACATGGTCCAAACGAATGCTGTTTTAGATAATTACAGAAAGTACTTGCAGATAAATATATTTTTCCTGTCTGATGGCAGTGTTTTTGAGATTGTAGTCAAAGATGAGGGTCACGAAGTGTTTTTTAAGAGCGGTTGCTGAAAGCTGTAGTGTTTCTTAAAGGAGTGAACGGCTGTGCCAAACAAATCTCCACTATCTGAGCAATATGTGTCTTGGACCTGATGTACATAGTCAATAACATTTACCAGAGATGGTGACGGCCCAAAGGGGGAAGCCAGTTCTCTCTTTTATATAGGAAGTGACTTTTGTAGGATATGTTTATGTACATGCTGTATATCTGAATCTCATCTGATCCACTTACATATCTATTAAAATAGGCTCTGTTGTTATAAAGTTAGGATTTATATTATTAATAGTGATTTTATTTTTCAGTGTCAAATGTTGCTTTCTTTTCATGTTCACTCAACTAAAAATATTTTGTTATTATTCAGCTGCACATTTATTTTGATGTCTTAAAACTTTGTAAATTAAGTTATAATGTATTATCAATTACCCGTTTTGTGCAATGAATGGAGACTTTAAATATGAAGGTACTGAAGTCATGGCAGGGTTTTTGGAAGGATTGTTTCTGTTTGTCCATAAATTAAAAAAATACAAATAGACATGCACTGCAATGGTATACAGGCCTGTTGACTTGTTCTTTTGCTTTATGCAAAACCGACTGTACTGCCTTCCTCTAAAGAATGATTGGTGTGCATGATGAAATCTGAATTTTTTTTTTTTTTTTTTTTTTTTTTTAAATAAGAACCGAATTGCCAATAAATAAAGCATCGAATTTGAGTATTTGAAATTGCATTGGATACTATTATTGCACATTCCTCATCAGACTGGCATTGAAATGCCAACAATTTTTTTTTTGCCTACATTTATCTCATATGATGACGATAACATGACTAGGATCTATTAAAACTGTGTACCTACATATGGAACCATATAGAAGAAAAATAATATAATCGGTGAGGATGTTATTTAGCTAATGATCCTGTCAGTTTACATGACAAATCATGTGAGTTGTACTCAAGCTCCAAGATACCATATACCATAGTAAAAAAGTAATTTATTTAAAATACATTTATTTCATACCAAGTATAGTTCAAATCTACAGTATTAACATATTTACTGACATATGGCTCAAGACTTACTGATATAAAAATGAATTCAACTTTATTTGGAGTATCACTTGTGCACAGTGCACATTTCTTAATATTAAGCCTAAAATGTGTTTTAATGTCACTATTGATTAGGATTGTATGATCTTTGATTAATATCGGTCTTTAAAACCAAGATACTTAAAGTGTACCTAAATTATACTTGCAATAGTTCAAATTTAGCACGATCAAATATACTTCAGTATATCTTTAGTTGGACTTCAGCACTACTTTGACACAATTAAAGTGCATTAAGTACAAAATTAGTTATTCCAATTTAGCAGGTTTAAGTATAGCCTACCAGTTTAGTTTACCAAAAGTACAGCTGCAGGGTGTATTTGTACGTAGCATGAAATATATGTATTTCAAATACAGTTTAGTATATTTATTTTTCACTAGGGTATTCATACCTCAATGTGGAGCCTTTATTAAGCCACATCGTGGTTTCGTAAATGTTTTTTTGGAATAGTGACAAACTTGGGGTAGAGTGGGGGAAAACGCCCCCCTTAAGGACTGTGTCATTTTTTTTTTTTCCGTGAAACAAAAGTTAAATGTGTTCAGAAAAGTTGTCATAGTTTTAGTGACATCGACATAAATTATAAACAAAGTATGAAAAATGTTCAGAGTTTTCATGTTATTAGATTTTTAACAAAAATTTAATTTGTATCAAGGGGGCGTTTTGCCCGGTTTTACCTTCAAAACTTCAGAACTTCAATTCTCCACTAGAGGGCAGTAAAACATCACTTTCAACAGTTGACTAAAACTGGCAAATTCTACATTTCATTCCTTCTACATAGGAACGGTTATGCATCATACATAATCGCCCTGAATTGTTACTAAAAATCGTTTTAATAATTAAAAATCTCTCTCTCTCTCTCTCTCTCTCTCTCTCTCTCTCTCTCTCTCTCTCTAAAAACAAAAACAAAAAAAAACAAAAAAACATTTTTGAACAAAATTATTAGTATAGTCCATGTTGTGTAGTATAGTATAGTCCATAGTATTTTTTTTCTCCACTGTTGTGTGGTAAACACAACTGTAGAGGGCAACAAACCTCTTACTTTCTAAATGTGACAAAATGCTTCATTATGCACTTTGACCCTGCTGTGGCTCCCTTTCCATTACATGAGCAGAACATGATGGTTATTGTAAAATGTCTGTGAAAAATGCAGAAAAATATTACTTTATATGTAAAATACCGATTTTTTGAGCTCTTTTCTTTCATTTCAGATATGTATGGCAATGCTCACGACATTCATATCAGAAAAACAATTGCAAAGCAGCGTAATATGTCCAAAATACAGCACATAAGTACTCAATATTTTTTGACTGAATCTTATCAGTAAACCTCTTAAGACTTATTTCATAAGGCCTAATAACATAGATCATGCCAACTCATTTACAAACACATTCCCGCGGAGGTTCAGCTGAAATGGTCTTAATGGGTTTGAGTTTATGAGAGTGGACTGAGATGATAGTGGCAAAACAAGTCTTTCCTGCAGTCTGATTGGTGGTTCCCATGACAACAGTTGTCAAGGGCTATCTACGCTGGAGGGGTGTACTTTCTATCTAAAAGCTTGGGGCTAAAGTTAGTGGTGAGTTTTAGCTCGAGACCAGCTGTGTTTCCGATTATGCCGCCCCTCCCGCGGTCAGGCCCCTTTGTTATGCTCAGTATGTAGTTGTTTACTTCTTGTTGTGTCCTGTACATGACAAAGTGTAGTCAAAACTAAGCTGAATCGATCAGTTTTAGGAATGAATAGCCTAGAAACCTTTCAATATTTCTTTCATTCAGTAGTGCAGTTCAACAGAAAAACTGAGATGTCTTATATGCCTCATTTTTGGTTTAATCATCAAAGGTAAGGTCACCAGGCACTAAGTAAACTGTTTCCAAGCAGCATTAAATACTAGGAGGCAATGGACTTCTTGACTGAATCTCTATCCACTGGTCCTTTGTATCTTAAGTGATGTCAAGGCTCTTCAAGCCCATATTTTTGATTTGATAATGGAGTTTGCGGACAAGACAACCTCTTCAAACCGTAAGCACTGTGCTTTGAGATCAACATAATGCAGTAAACACAAATCATTGCTAACTAGCACTTCCTGTTCTTTCAGAAGTCACGATTTCATTTTTATCATCAAAGCTTTTTTGCCACAAAGGAGAAATAAGAAATATAAAGTACATGCGCAAAAGTATGTGGACACCACAATTCACTCATTTACTGCGTGTGTGCATACACTGTGTTACAAACTATTGTGTTTGATGATCTCTATTCAGTTTTCCTGAAATAATAGTTGTTTTTATGTCTTTTGCAAGACGTTGCACTGTTTCATGCTTTTCATCTTCAGAAAGATCTTTCTTCTCCCTCATATTGCATGAGAACTGACTTGCTTAGGGTTTCCATTTACCTAAGAAGACCTGACAAGCTATTTAACAACCCTGTCTGAGGCTGATACCAGTTATCTAAAATCATGTGAAATAAAACAAACACTTTGTTTGAAAAACTAAAATCTGTTTATTATTATTAATAATAAAGTTTATTTTACTGAAATCCTACTGATATGTCACATAATAATTTGTAACACAGTGTGTATGTATGCGTGTACATGTATATATTTGTTGTAATTATAATTATACTAGATAATTTTGTCCATTGACCAAGTTTAATTACAGATATAGACCTTTTTGTCATCAGATGAAAGAAAATAAATAAATCAAGCAATATATTCTGGTCACAGAAAAGGCTCAGAAGGCAATTGTCAGCAACTGTCAACTAGCAGCGTCAGTTAAAAATCAAATCTTAAATATTTCCCTTAACCCTTTAAGAACCACTGCTGTATTTGATTTTTTATTTTTTTATTTTGCTGTTGGAGCAAATGGAATTGCAAAAAAATATTTGATTTGATCATAATCACCCTTGTACATCTATAAAAGTTTACCCCAGTTTATTTAAAAGGGCCCCATACTGAAATCGTTCATCTCAGCAGATTGCATGGCTATATGCTTGATTTTATGCATCTGTTAGATATGTGTGTAGCAGAAATAGTAAACCATGTTAATTAGAAGCAGGTGTCCACATACTTTTAGCGTGCATGGTACAGCCACTGATTTCACATGGACTGTTTTACCGATGTACTTACTACATTTCTGGACCTGGGAACATTACAGTTGCGTTGCTCTCTGTGGAAGGTCAGAGAGCTCTCCGATTTCACCAAAAATATCTTAATTTGTGTTCCGAAGATGAATGAAGGTCTTACGGGTTTGGAACGACATGAGGGAGAGTAATTAATGACATAATTTTCATTTTGGGGTGAACTAACCCTTTAAAATAATTTACATTAAGACAAAAAAAAAAAAAAATCCAAAACAACTAAAAATCAAGGTGTTTCTTTTTTTGTTTTAAATTCACCCACTCAACGACTGCTTTTTCTTTCGAAGAACCATGGTCCTATAGTTTTAAATATCAGATTGTCCATATTCTTTCTTACAGTTTAACCCACCTCCAACAATATAAATCTTGTCTTCAATCACAGCAGCAGGTGCGCAGACATTCTTCACTGTCCTGGTTTCCAGTCTAGACCACAAGTTGCGGGAAATGTGATAAACCTTGGGGACACAAAAAGCATTTGTCATGTGGGATCACACCTTGAGCGAAGCACAGATTATATTCTCTGAATGATTTTTGTCACCTGTATTAGTCTCACTGGATTCTGCAAGGCATCCTCGCCTCCAAACACGTAAATCCTCTGGTCATTGGCTGCGACTGCAGGGTGTAGTACTGCAGTGGGCATTGGCGCCATGGCCTCCCATTGATTGAACATGCTGTTGTAGCGTTCTACCGTATTTGAGATCTGCTTATCCTTCCCTATTCCACCAAGAGCGAAGATGAAGTGAAGGTAGGAGACGCACTGATGGGCGTAACGTGGCTCCAGCATGGGCTCAGCAGTCCTCCACTGGTTGGTCTTCAATGAAAGAGTATAAACTGTGGCGCTAACCGCACTGTCTCCAGATACCAGACTAAGACTGAGGCCACCAACCACGTACAGAATGCTGTGAATACACACATATGCTGCCTTGTAGAGTCGCAGAGGTAGTTTTGCGAGCCACTGCCACCGTTGTGTCCGTTCATCATAGAGAAGCGCCTCTCGAGAGGTCTGTTCGTTGTTCTTGCGGCCTCCAACCACCACAAAAGTCTCCCGGCACGTGTAGCGACGCGGTGTGGTCCAAAGAGGCTTCAGCTCTTGAGTGCATTTGGCGCTTACGGAAAACATCAGACGGCGCACAGACTCGATGATCTCGGTGCACAGCGTAGACGACTGGACGAGCGGATCGTTGGCGATAAACTGGAAGAGATACGTCGGATGGATGTACCGCAACCGGACCTTCTTGAAGAGGTCATGAATGGCTCCTCGTCTGGAAAAGGGGTCATGGTGGATCCAAGCAAGCAGCGTCTCGAAAACCTGCTCTTCTTCCGCACACAATCGGTCGTCCTCCAGGTAGCACATTAACTCGGGAAGGGAGAGTTCGCAGAAGTCCTCAGAAGCAGCTACATCCGAGAAACACCGCACAGCCATTTCTTTGGCTCTCTCCTTGAGGCTTTCACAGTGAAGGATCTCTGAAAGCCGGATCATGCTCAGGCAGTTTTCCGGATTGAGCTGTTCCTGTAGAAAGGTGGAGCAGGCCTCGAAGAGCCTCCCGTAATGCAGCATAGAGGCCGCCTGCATCAGGGGCAGCACCAGCTCCATAATGATGGTGATGGTACCAGTATAGATGTAATCCACGACACATTCAATGACTTCTGATGCGATGCCTTTTAGGTCCACTCTAGCCTGGCTGCTCTCCCGGAAGTTGCTACAGAACATGGCTCTGAAGTACGGGCTGCTGGAAACCAAGACGTTCCTGTGGCACGGGATCTCCTTGTCTTCGGTGCACAAGATCACATCGGTGAAGATCTGCTCCTGTCTCAGTATGTTCAACTGAAACAGGAGCTGAGCGGGGAGCTCTTGGTCCTTGAACGGAAACATTTCTGTTGATGTACTAGCCATGCTGCAAAGGGAAAGGATTGAGAGTTTACTGGCAAATTACTGTCCACCACACAACCTTTCCTCCCTTTCCTCGCTCCTTCTCTCTATTTTATCACCCCTGATGTTTAGCGCCAGGCCACAACGTTCTATTCCAGTGTCCCTTAAATCATTTTAATGCTTCCATGTGCAGCGCTTGGCTAGATTTCCCTATCAAAGCTAAGTTTATCAACGCCGTTGTATCACTTGCCAGCTGTTTCTGATCCCCTCGGTAGGTTTGCCCTTGACAGCCTAACCATTTAGACGAGGACATTTCATGGGGCTATTATCAACGCTAAGTCGTCTAATCACCCCAGAGACAGCTACTGATTTTATTTCACTCCAGATCACATGGGCCTGTCTGACGTCTATTTTTGGATGCTAATTGTTTTTTTCTTATTATTAAACACCATTCTGAGACACCACAACAAGGCTGAAAGTATTCCCCAAAGATAAAAGATACCATATCATATTTCAGTGGCACTTATTTAAAATAGAAAGCAAACTCTCAGTCACCAGTGCAGTTGTGAAAATAACAGTAACAACAACTGACGTAAGAAAATTTCAATAAATAAGGATTTTACTATCTTGACTCCGTAATTTTTCTAGATCATAACATGTAACCGCTTATCAGTATTATTAAAAACTTGCATTGCACTAGCAGGACAATTCAGAACCTAGAAGAGTACTACTTTTTAAAAGTAAATGCTCTATCAGAATTCACAATCTGTACAATAAAGGATTTCTTCTGTTTTAAAGTATCTCTTGAACTCACCTGTTTGTTCTTTACAGTCAAGTTGATGAGTCTGAACCGAATCGGGTACAGTTCAGCAGGATAAAAGCAAAAACATTTCTCCCAGATTTCTTTCTCAAAGACGACACAGTCAAAAGTGGCATGGAGAAAGACACAAGTTCTCAAGTTTGGAGTATGCCATGAGGTCGCTGTGTACATTCCAGTTACCTAGAATAGTCTGGAGGGCTGCTGTCGTCCAGGGCTCACATGTGACCCTCCCCTTGTTTGTTCCCACAGTGGTAGGCCGTGCACCATGCATTTTGTGTGTTTTCTATGGCAGTGACAGAGAACCCGGTTTATCCAGAGGACAGAGGAAGGGGTCGAGGGCTTGTGCACACCCCTTGGCAGGCTTGTGTAACCCAGGAAGCTGGTAAATATAGTGCAGTGCTGATGGCTAGGATGAGTACGGTGAACAGCTGAACCGTTAGGCTTGGTTACCTTGGTTTGCCTCTTGCTTGAGAAAATAAGGATAAAACCAAAACAGGCTGCTATTTATCTGCCACCTATTAAGTTGCACATTCACCTTTCAGAATTTTCAATATTTTGTTCTTCAAATCAAGCTCTAAGTCATGTTTTTTTTTTTACTTTTCACTTGTGTCATAAATTTATCTAGTTTCACAGGCTTTATGTTACGTATCCTAACATATCTTTTTATATATTTCCGTCAGTGTCCTATAGTGACAGATTAGCACTGAATTGGTTTTATGTAAGTAGGCTATACTAATGTATCAACAATCATCATAAAAAAGAAAATGAAAAGGCCAGCAAAAGCATGCAAATGAAGAAAGATCAGATAAATCGAACTCTAGATAGTGGTACATACACTCCTTACAGCCCTATCATCAGCTGCATGCTGGGAGACGATGAATTACTGTCATATTTAGATTGCTGGAGAGGGAAAGAAAAACAAACATGCATCTAGACAGATTATATGACAGTCCCAGAATGCCATGGAGTCTGGAATGTCAGCAAGGGAGCATTATCTTTAGTAATGTCACCTGTTCCCTTTGATGTACACAGCTGTGTTTGCTTTGCCTGCTGCACTGCTTTTCTACCTAGTGGCTTGTAGGTGTGGTTAATGCATTTATCTTAACACAAACAGAAGATATTTGTATCAGAAACTTAGTGATAGTTTTATAATCAGGTGTAGATTTAGCATATGAGCTTCAGTTAATGCTATCACGGTTTATTTTGGTTACACCCTTACCACATTTGAATGTAATGCGTTTTAATGTTTATTCTGCAGCGATGCCTGATCCGTGAATGAATCGTTCATATGAGTCGGATCTTTTTATGATTCTGTTGAACCCGCTCAAAAAAAGTACTAAATGTAAACTTATATTTAGGTTCTCAAACACTATGTGTCGAATCATGACTGCAACAAACTGAACTGGCACACATGAAATTACAGTAAAACCCTTATTAATAAATCATAATAGGAAATGAGCTCCATATGGATCTGTTGGACGAAGTAATACGCTATCAGGATGTCAGTCACCAGGCAAAGAACCGCTGAATCACTTTTTCAAAGTCGTTCATTGGAACGAACCGTTTAAAAGAACCGATACGCGAAAATGAGTCGGACTTCCCTATCACTACTGTTCTGCACTTGAAACTAATCCCCTTTCGTCACGCGCTGAGCGGAAGTGACGTACATAGCCAGAAGCGTGACGAAGGCTGGCTTAAAAATACAACAAGGAAGTGGACGTTTACTGTCAAGGCTAAAATAACATTCATAAAGGAGACATTTAATTACCCAACGGTGTCTTATCACTGAATAAGTACCGGGAGGGTATAGTCATCTCGGACTTACCCGAAAGCCCGTGAGTATCTGTTTGAATAACCGTGGAGCTCGAGTCCAGCAATGAATACGGACGTAGAATTTCACATCAGGCAGAATTACCCGTGGAACAAACTGCCAGCAAATGTCAAACAGGTACAGTAACACACAGCACACGTTTTCATCACACACAAACACCGTCTGACATGCCTTTCCCATCACTGCCTGCCCTACCTGCATAATAATTCACAGCATCAGCATGATTTCCAGAGATTCTGTCATTCATCTCATTCATTCAGTTATCCGTAAACACACTCACATCATCATCATCATCATCATCATCGTCATTATCATCAACTTTGCAGTTTCGTTACTGTCATCAGATTCCTCTGCATGATGCCTAAAGATATAAGAAGGCTAATCATAAAAAAACAGCAGGAATTGTTTTATATATATGTATATATACATACATATATATATATATATATATATATATATATATATATATATATATATAAAACGTTAAATTAATCATTGCAGTAGGTGTGTGTTTGTGTTAACCTTGTATAAAATTCCTCTGGAGACAGTAACCCTCTGAAGCATGAGTTATTAAAGCATGTGGGAATAAAATATTGTAATGTTTCTTTATGCTTTGAAATAATATGTACAATATATCACACTGAACAATATATTATTCTAATAATGTTTAGTTTTTATTGAAAAATAGTATATAATAGTTCATTTTCTTTTATTTTGCAGTGAACAAAATTTAAATGATAATTTTTATATATTTGTATTTATTTATTATTTTATCATTGTTTATTAATATTTAGAATTGATTGATTTATTTTGTTTTTTCGTTTTTAAACAAAAATATATATTTTGAGAGTTATTTGTCCACTGCAATAGAGAATAGAAGAATTATGAGTAGAGAAACCATACATCAAAGTAGGAATAAATGTGGATAGCATAGAAATTGTGGCTTTGGAAATATTTGATAATTTTTATTAGGGTTTTTTTTTTCAGAAGAAAATGATTTTTGATATTTGACATGATTTTTCTTTCACATTACAATCAGATCTTTCAGATTAAAAACACAGTCAATTTCACATTCTCATAAATAATGCCAAACATTATGTGTTTGCATTGTGTAACTAAATCCACTGGAATTAAATATTTTTGCACTTTCATTTGTGTAAAAAATATTTTGCAGTGTTTTAATCGTCTTGCTTTTATTCATAGAGTCTGGGAAACTCACAGCGTGAATATGACAAGCAGGTTCTTCTGTACAGTATCCGAAACCAGCTTCGCTTCCGCAATAACCTAGGTAAGCATTAGATGAACGGAGAAAATCTGTTGCTTTTCTCTCTTCCATAACTCCTATTTTTCATTCTGACATTGTTCCAAACCATTTGTGTTTCTCACTCCACTCTGGCCAGACCTACAAGCTCATTGTAGCTCCTGTCAGCAGATGTAATTACATTGAAATAATGAGCCTCGTTGCTCTGATTTAGTGTCCCACAACACTGTCAAAATCCTCTTCTCTAACAGTCAGGCATGTGAAGAAGGACGAACGCAAGTATTATGAAGAGCTGTTGAAGTACAGCCGGGAGCATCTGATGCTCTACCCCTACCACCTGTCTGACATCATGGTCAAGGGTCTGCGGGTCACCCCCTTTTCCTACTACATCAGCATCATGGAGGTTCGATCAAGTCAACTATTTGAATAAAATTTACCATAATCGCTTTTTTGCAGCTTTTAATTGTAAAGAGAGTAATGGGGAGAATAGGAAGTTTACTAAATTTAGTTTTCTCAAACTACCACATTATTTTGTCTACAATTATCACTGATTCTGTGAAAACAGTCGCAACATATGGTGGACATGGGCTGGCATCCAAGCATTCAGTGTTTTACTAATCTAGTTTGCAAGTGTTGTTCTTCCTTTAATGATAGAGGCGATAGAGAAGTATTAACTCATAAGCTCATTACAGCACAAGTTCTGCATTCTGATAATACTTCAGACAGGTATGTTTGCTAGACGGTAGTGTTTTGTTTGCGCATATGAGGATTACTGTAAATGACTCATGCAGAGTGTCAGCTTACCATATTTCATTGTATAAAACAGCAGTGTCTGCTTTCTGTCTGTGTGACTTCTGGTGTCACTTATGATAATTCATGTACCGGTGTTCTTAGTAAGATTTTAAATCTATATTCTGATTTTCTGAGAGCATTCAAAGGGAAAGTTGACTATCATTATTTATTTTCTCTCATGTTATTTCAAACTTGTATGACTTTCTTTTTTCTGAGATAGGAGAAGATTTAATGTTGCTCTCTTCTATGCAATGAATGTGGATGGCAATCAGGCTGTTAAACTCCAAAAAAGAAGAAAAACACAATAAAAGCATCCAAGAAAAATCTGTCATCATTCACTTACATTGTATTGAAAAGAGCAGCTGCTGTAAGCATTTCCATCGAGGAAAGAAGTCCATATGGGTTTTGAAAGGCATGAGGAAGACTAAATGATGACAGATTCATAATTCTTAGTTGAAACTATTGTTTGATTGGACTTCATTTGACTGGAAGTGCATGACCCAATCTCTTTCCTCTTCATTCAGGACATCATGAACTGTGAGAAGAGTTATGATTCCCTGCCCAACTTCACTGCTGCTGACTGTAAGTTGTTCTCTCGCTGTCTGAGCTGGGAATCATTATTTGTTACTGTTGCTGACTGCTCATGGACAATAACGAGGCCACAAGCCACTAGAGACGACTGTACATTGCCCACTCAGAATGAAGTGGAACAGAATTACTCTGACTAATAGTGAATGTAAATATTTTAATGATTGTACTTTTCAATTCTTCAGAAGATAATGGTATTGCTTTCTTGATGCTCTAAATGTGCCATATATAACACAAAAAAATGCATTTACTGTTTAGTGCTGCTCAGACGTGGCATAAATGCATTTGTTAAATAATGATTAGTGAAATAATATTTAAAAATGTGAAATATGTGAATATAAGGAAGATTACATTTCTTAACATTAGTTAATGCAGGAGGTATCATGAGCTAAAAATGACCATTTTTACAGCATTTGTTAATCTAGCTTAATATTATTTTTTGAATACATTACAGTTCATCTGTAATTTATGTTAATGTATAATAGATTAACTAATGTTAATTTATAAATTAAATGTTAAAAATGTATTATGTAGAAATTAACATTATGCTGGAATGATAAATGTTTATTATTAATTTATGATTCGTAATACATTAACTGATGTTAATGAATTTCAAAGAATTTCAAAAATTTCACAGTATAAAAATATAAATTATGATTATTATGAAAATTCTAAATTATAAAATTTATGCCTGACAATGGCTAAGTTACATTAAATGGTGACATTAAAATTACATTAAACAATGCTGCTTTAAAGGGTTGCTAAGGTTCAAGTGTAAAATACTGTGTAAATATATTTCGTATGGCTGGTTGGATTATTCATTTGTACAAATATTTTTTGCACGAGTTTTGCAAGAGTTTTGCAGTCACCACAAAGGAGCAATATAATAGTGTACAAGCACCTCGCAACAAGACTAACCATCACATATCATTTTGTGGAAGAAGTTTGATTTGATTTTTAGAGAATCATTGCATTTTACGAAGCCCTTATATGTACCCATATGTCTTGTCATTATTCAACTGAAAGAAATTCCCCTGGCGTCTCTTAGGGGAACTGATGTCAACACTCTTATGTGAATTGCAGGCAAAGATTAAAGTGAATTGTGTAAGGCTGTACAGTCATACATATATTTCTACTCCAAAGCATCTGGGTACAAAATCATTGGCATAATAGCACGTCATGAAATTATGTTATGGGAACAAATCATTTGTAATTGGCCCATAATAGCAGGCTGTGCATGCTCAGAGATCTCACAGAACATGGTCTTTGGGTTGGGTAAACAGAAGGTAGCCAGCAGGCTATGCATGGGTCTCTCACTCTAATCTCTTTGTCTGAAGTGAGGCTGCACTCCTGCCCTTCACAGCTCACCCCACAGCCTTTGGCATCATGCCTGGCACGTCGCGGTCAGGCCTGGTCTTCTCTAATGATCCCAGACCCCTGTGCCTTTATGCATGGTGAGGGACAGGCTGCTGAGGCCCCAGGAAGGCAGGATCTGGGGCATAGAGAAATATGTTAAAGTCACCGAGGTTCCTCCAAACACTGAAGGACATCCATGGTGTCCTACCAATTGCATGCTTAAGTGGTCAGCGCACAATAGAGGTGTAAGCTGGGACCAAAATGTTTTGTGATCCTCAAACTACATACGGAGGTAGTTGAGAACGCATGTAAGCCACATTGCATTTGTAGTGTTTGCAATGCTATCTGGTCACTTGTCAATTGTCCAATGTGCTTTACATGTACATACATGTACATCCAAAGAAACGATTCTGCTCCAAATTCCATTTTTATTCAGTTCAGTTCACATTTACTTGTATAGGGCTTTTCATGATACATATCAGAGCTGGCTGTCAAAGTAACATCCATATGGCAGAAATGTACTGTTCTACTATAATACAAATCATGCAGTTAATGACATGTATTCAAGCAGAAACAATGAACACGATTAAGGCGATGTTACATGTTGTGATCATAATGATTACAATGAAAGGAAAATTTGTGATTACAACAAACACGATATATATAGCTTTTATAAGGGCGATTTTTATAATTACCTTATTAAATGTATCTATGTTGTCTTTATGTCAAATATTTACATTTAACCAGTTACTTCAATCAATCAGAATACTATAGACTGTTACCAGTCAAATTTTATTAACATCTTTACACTGCAAAAGTAGAATAGAAGCTGCATCTGACATGGCATTTGTTTATTTGCACAGACTTTTTTAATGCTGCTCAAAGGTGACAAATGTATTTACATAATTACATCATGTAAATAGCAAACATATTAAGTCTTATTAATTAAAAAAAAAGCAAAACAGGAAGCCATTACAAATAGTCCATGACTCCTGTTATAACTGATGAAGCTGTCTAACACTGCAAAATTAACCTCTTACTTGCATGTAATCTATTACTGAACAATGCCCCAATCAACACTTCTGACTTTAATAGTGACAGTCATAATTGATTTTGTTTAATTGTGTGGTTTTTTTTGCCCCCTTATCTTGAATTTTTGCCCCAAGCCCTCGTTAATTTCCAATCCTGGTGTAAACAGGGTCATAGATTGCAGATTAGGTGTCCACACATAAAGTATTTGATAGTTAGCGTCCATTAGCGTATTTATTGATCTAACTGTTGACCTTTCAGGTCTGAGATTGCTTGGGATTGGCAGGAACCAGTACATTGACCTAATGAACCAGTGCAGATCTTCCAAAGTAAGTCGCTCTTGGTTTTACACTTAAGATCAGTTAGGATGTTGTGGTTAACACTCCATGGAATCTCTTCTGGGATTTCAACACGATGTTCATTAGATGGTTCTCAAATCTGGATGGTTTCATTGCTCCCTTTGAAGATGAAAGATGTAATCCATAGAGAGCAGTGCTTTGTACATATGGTGATAACCTCACACTGTTGCCTAAGCAGCATCTGTCTGTGGCTAGAAATTCTTCCGGAGGAAATCGGCCCGGGATCTCCTGCCAGCAAAACCTGTGGAGATCACAGTAGAGCCCTGGTGGGTGGTACAGACCGGATATATCACCGAGGATGACATCAGGGTAAGGCGGATTAATTTAACAATGTTCCTTTAGTCTTGTTCATAAAATTACATTAGGCTTTTGGAAACGGAAAAAAGGAAATAATATTACTTCAAAGAAATGGAATCACTGAGAATAGAACTAAATTATTCATTTAATATTTCTTTTATGATGTAACTGTGTTTTTTAACACACCATTAACAGTTACATACTTTTTAAATAAAAAAGATGAGCAAAACATCAAAACACAGAACCAAATTATTCTCAACAGCTACATTTTCCCTCATATTTCCTGCATGAGACTCTCAGAGGACAAAATCTCTTCTAGTTGCTCATTTGATGGTTTGTAACCATGTGGAGTGAAATATCTCTGGCCTTTAGTGCTTTTGTGCTGGGTTGATTCCAGATCTGCTCTGTGGCGGAGAAGGCAGCCATTGATAAGATGATAGATTCTGGACCCCAGCTGGCTGGATCAATGGAGTACAACGTGGTTCTGAGTGAGTGTCACTGAGATAGCCTCAATCTTTTAGAAAACCTCTTGAAATAATGATGATCAAGCCTGGTCATGCTCCATGCATAAAAACAAATCAGTGTACTCATATTTTAGCTTTAATGTTATATTGGAATGTCAAAGACTTTGCTTTAATTGTCATCCTTTTTCGGGGCTGTGTACAAACAAACAATAATTGTGACATTATTATTGTATTGCACCAATAAATGCCGTTACCAATTGTATTGCATATGTTGGCCCATAAAAGCACACGTTTTAACGATATAATGGTATAGAATTTGACAACTCCTAATTATTATTATTTTTTAAATTTACACTTATTATATAGGCTTAATTTTGATAGACTTACATTTTTTAAACTTTTTGACAGTGCGATTGAAATGACACTCTATAACTGCCATGGTTGATAATAATAAAAATGATTTAAATAGTAAAGTTATATTCCCTCACTCCACTAATAATATATTAATATTTTATTTATTATTTATATTATTATATTAATAATACTTATATAATTAATAATTATAAAAAACAACATAATATTTACTGAATATTTAACATTTCAGCCAAACTGTCATAGTCACATATGGTAACATCTAATCTCTACTGGTCTGCGTAGAGCTGTCCATTGGCCTGTGCAGATGATTGGTTTTCATGCACAGAAGATAATGGCAGCACACAGTCCAAAAGTGTGGGGCAATTTTGAAGTCCAGTACGACCTCTAACAAAAATGTAGTCGCACATGCAGGAAAAGTGGCCATCATTTAGTCACAGTCTGAGCCCTGTGTTTTTATAGGTGGTACATTCAGTACAAAAACTTTCTATCTATTTATCTTCTCCATTTTTTTTTTCAGGTTTGTACAACCGAGGCTATATATATCTTGATGTGCCCATATCAGATGACAGCTGTATATCAGGTATGCACTGCGGTTTATCAAATAGGCTTTATTTATAAACTCTTTGGAAAAGGAATTTGCTCGTCCATCACCACAAATTGTACATAATCGCAGATGAGAGAATCATTGATCAAAATGTGTTGATGGGATGATCACAAATCCATTTGGAAGAATAGCTGAGAAAACATTCAGGGTACAGCGTTCACCCACTCAACCTCGTCTTGGTTTTCATTTTCAGTGCCGCCGCTTGAGGGGTTTGTCATGAACAGAGTCCAGGGTGATTATTTCGAAACGCTTCTCTACAAAATCTTCGTTTCCATTGATGAGCAGACTAATGTATCGGAGGTACATATTCAGTTTTCACTTTGCGGTACACTTCTCGTTTCTTTTCAGTGATTCTGCTTGTCTTTGAGACTCTCATAGCACTTTTCTGTTTGTCATTTCAGCTGGCTAATGTACTGGAGATTGACTTGGGCCTGGTGAAGGTACGTTTCCTGCAGGGATGAAAAAGGAGGGCCATTTACATGGAATGTTTGATATGAAATGATGCCTTTATAGCTGACTGGGAGGACGGTGAATCCATGATGCGCCGGTTCTGGAATTACCGCCGCTGCCGCCACAAAGGCAATTTTCCCAATCCTTTGGCCTTTTGATGGCTTGTGAAATGAGTCCTTCTTTGAATGTATGATGCAGACTGAGGAGAATGAGGACTGAACCATTGTGTTCACACATTTCCTTTGTAGCTGTTTAGCACCATTTCAGTATCTGGCAGAGTGGAAAACAAGCTTATTCATGAGATCCGTCATGAAAATCCATAGCTCCTTATTAGAAAAGCCAACGCTGACGTGACTCAAAGGACACGATCTTTAACAATGAATTTATTTTTACACAAGATAGCTAGTATTCATTTTCATTATCTCTTTGACATTTTGCTAAGACAAATAGAATGAAACGTTTCCTGCAGTCATCCTATTAGTGAAAACCTATTCATTTAGTAAATGGTGATGACAGAGTATGTTTGAATAGATCCATTGCCATCAGTGTTTACGCGTGGCAGACCTTTTGATAGCGATGTGCCTGAAGACAAATACTTTCATTGGAAAAGCTTGAATATTGGACCTTATTTATGAAACACGAGTCATTTTTTTCTCTTTTCTTTTCCTTTCTTTTTTGTGAATCATTTATAAAGCCAATCAATGTATCCATTTATATAAGAATAGTTTTATGAACATTATTAATTAATGATTTATACAGAAATAAATTCTGCTCATTTTTCATGGATGACTTTAAAATAACGAACATTCTCATACACACACACACACACACACACACATCTGTATCTATATATATATCTATATATATGCAGTGATATTTAAATTCTCATTTTTTTCCACCATAATTTATAGTACAGTGAGGGAATATAGTTATCAGGCTGTATGGAGCCCAAATCCTGACCTACTTTCTCCAGTACCATTCAGTCTTTCTCAATAGCTAACAGAGTTTTATCTTCATATGTGACAGTACTGCAATTTTCTTTTCTGTTCCACTTCACCTAGAACCATTCTGAGTCGTGCTTATGGCCATGTAGAGAATAACCTTTGGAAAAAATAAGGGAATATGTATTCATAACCTTAGCTTGGTTGTTTTAGCTGCAGAATCAGTTGGATGCAACAGATTTGATGTTTTTTTGTCAGGTGAAAAGGGCAGATGGAAATTGTGTTTTGGCAATAATGCTGTGATAATGTTTATTATTATAAAGCTGTTTTCGTTATCGCTATGCATTATTCATGAAGATGTGTGTGGATGCTTTCCAAACATAATGCAGAGACTGGATGACTTCCTCGTAAATTAACGGTGTTAACATGCTATTACAGTAGTTAATAATCATCACTAGATTGTGTATGAGTGCTGAATGAATATTGGACTTTTCTCTGTTGTCTTCCAGAATGCAGTGTCCATGTATTGTCGCCTGGGGTTTGCTATCAAAAAGGGTCAGGTGATCAGCCCGGACCAGCTGCACCCCTCATGGAAGAGTGCCCCTTCGGTCAATAGACTCAAGTATGAGAATACGTACCTGACACTGATGAATAGGCTTTTAGTGCTGCTTCACGTCTGAGAAACAAACAAATCTCTTGCTGCTCTAGAAATCTTAAACTCTGGGCCATTCATATTGGACGCCCAGTTTTTATTGGTGGGCTGGCCATATCATAATCTGATCAGAAATATGACTAGGATTAAATCCTTCCAATGAATTGAGTATTGATTCTTAAAATCGTAGGATTGGTCTTTTAATTTATGCATTTGTAGTTGATGCATGAACATGTCTGCTAATTTGTGCCAGCTCACGTCTAGCAGATGTCGCCAGGTTAGTGGTGGATAGTTGACACCTAACACATGCAGTACTCCACCTCCATCATATATCTATTCACAACGTTATTTATTTATTTATTTATTTATGTATCATGCTAAACATATTAAATAATAATACTTTCATATTATCAATAATTAATACTTTTTTGATATATCAAAATATATAGAATAGAATAGATAGAATATAATAATTCAAATGAATGAACACTTCAATAAAATTAAAAATCAGTTTATTATATTATTATTATTATTATTATTATTATTATGCATTATTATTATGCATTATTATTTATTAATTCCCCATAAAGGAAAACCTTTAATTTTTTTTTTTTTTGATTTGCTCTGCATAGTGACATTATAACAACTCTTCATTCCAACTCTGGAAAAATCGTATAATCTCCTTCTCTGTACCAATCTGTTATATTAGCTTTGTGTCTAATATAACAATCTGTAATGGCTAAAATATTTGGAAATGTGAAAGGAAAAATAAAGAGAACCTGTAGTGTTATGTGATAAGTAATTGTTGACATTGTAACTTAAATATTCCCAAATTATTCACTAACAAATTGAAATCAGAATTGAATCGAGAGCTTGTGATTGAGAATCAAATTGAATCAGGGAATCAATGTTGATACGCAGCCCTAATCAGAATGGGAATGTGTAGCCGGTAAAAAAATCTCATTATATTGTGACCAGCATTTGCTGTATGTGTGAATGTCTCTTTAGTCTGGTGTTTCACTGTGTTTTATATCTGATTGTTTTCTCATGCTTTCCAGAGGCACTATGGACCCTCAGAAGATGCTGTTGTCATGGGAGGGTGGCAGTCCAGTGATGGAGGCAGGTTCCTCCGCCACTGATACAGACACCACCAGCCTGGAGGACCAGGGTGAGAGCACAGCAGCATTCATTAAATCATAAACAGCTCTCCACTCATCTGTTAGATACTAGCTCACTTTACTGCAGTGTATTATTAAACATTAGTCTGGCTCCAATCAGTACATAAATCATAATAATGTGAATTAAATTGACTGCGTGATTTTTTTTTTTTTTTTCTCCTGTCCTCCAGACACCGCAAGTGTGAGCAGTTTAAGTATTCCAGCCGCCCCAACTAAGAGGATCGCCTTCCTGTTTGACTCCACCCTCACCGCCTTCCTCATGATGGGCAATCTGTCCCCTGTTAGTGTTGCATTCACAGATTGAAGCATTTCTGCTTTACATTTGACATACATTTGAAACACTACATATGGATTATTTTACTTTTTATTTTTAAGGTGCTTGATAATATTTAGTGCAGTGGTTCACAGTTGTTGGGTTGTGACTAAAGTTGCAGACAGGGTTGCCAAGTCTGTGGTTTTACTGTGGAATTGGACTACTTTTAAACAGTTGCCACAGGTTGATTTTTTTTCCCCCTTCTGAGGTTTTCTAAGGTTTGACATTTTACATAAATTGTATTTGACTGAAATGCTTCAACTGAAATATTTTATTTATTTAACATTCTCCCAGTGATAAAACTGTGCTAGATGATAAGTTTTGTGAGGAAGGGGCACTGGTATGGAGCATTTGAGCTCCTCATGATAACAGTGTTATAACAGTTTTATAACACTTTTATAAAAAACAATGTTGATGATTAGTGCTTTATAGTGATTTTCATGCTAAAATTGTGTATAACATATAACATGGTATATTTTGAGTTTTGATATTTGGCATAGGGTCATTGGACTAGTTATTGGCTGTTTTTGATTGGCCATTGGGTTAGGTTTGTTACGCAGACCTGGTATCCCTGGTTGCAGGCCTGTTTTGATAAGATCACAGATATTAGAAGCAAACAATTAAATGTAACTAGCCGCCTTTCCATTACCCTTCAAATTGCACAAATTGAAATTGCGAATTGAAAATACACCCAATGGAAACACGTCAATTTTGCAAAAACTCCCATATATCACTACATTTTTTTGCGTTCACATGAGGTGTTTTTTCAGGCAATTCAAAAAAGCAATATTTCGCAAAACTGCAATGGAAATGGCTTTATCACATTTACAGGTCACTTGGTCACATGAGTATTCTTTAATGTATTATAACCTCAAAAAACACCTCATATGTGGCCACTTACACAAGCATTGCCTACACAATGCTTGTATAAGGGGCTTTCCGTGCCATTAAAGCTTGGATAACTCCGTATTTACACTGTGCACATTTGTGGCACATTACGGCTCAAACACGGACATTGGAGCTGATCATGGTCACTCTAGTCAATGCTTGTGTTTATAGCAGCCGCACCGTGGCACGTTTCAGAAGCATCCCAGAAGCGGCTCTCTGTGCTGCTTTGCTAATGATACACGCCTACGTCTCCTTAGATTAAAATTAATGGCTAGTTCGGTGGCTTTAATCGACATTTATAAAATATCGCAAAAGTTTTGCGCAAATCTGTAATGGAAACCCAGCTACTGACTGGGGTTGTACCGACATTAAAATTATGAAATTTTACACTTTTTTTTTCAATTAAGAGAATGTTAGACGACAGTAAAAAGAGGGAAAAGGAGAATGCACAATTAAAGAGCCAATAGGGACCTTTAACAAATTTAAAAAACTCTAATATCAGCCTATATCCAATCTTACTGATACTGATATGTGTCGGGCATTCCTACAACTGACCATATACAGTAGTTGTCCTCTAATTGTCGTCTATGGTATTTTGATGCTAAGTCATCCTTGGTAGAAGTAGCCAAATAAGGCAGATGCCAATATGGGCAAGTTGTGTGACATAAAATAACAGAATAAAACTACTTAAATGCAACCCAGAATAGTTAAATATGAGTTCACTTGCTGAAAAGACAAAACCCGGTTTGTGCCCTCCACAATGTGTTTAGTGTGGTGAATTATTGCCTACCAAGAGCATGAAACCATCGAAATTCAATTTTGTACACTAAACAGTTTTAGTACTGTGTTGTGTCACCACTTGAACTCCAGTGGAAAAGCTGGACCCTGAAGCTAAACCAGTTGAGAACTACTGATTTAGTGAACTTAGAGGAGGAATCATGCTCAAGCGTTTTCCAAGATTGTCAATCATCAAATAGATTTAGTATATCATCAATAAATATCGGGATTTCATGTGGTGTTTTTCGTCTCAGAACTTGAAGAGCCACGCCGTGACTATGTTTGAGGTGGGGAAGTTGTCTGATGAGACCCTGGACAGTTTTCTCATGGAACTGGAGAAGGTAATACCCTTATTATAGGACACAAAAGAAGCTGAGGGACACACAGTGGGCAGACAATCTCCGTCTCTGTGCTCGTATTGAAATAGAAAGGGGCCACCGCCAGGGGCTGATTATATAACACACACACTCACATTTTTCACTTTGGCACTGCTCTCACATCTCTCACGCACACAAAAGCATAAAGGCTATTGCATTTCTCCCTTAATATCTCTGCAATCTTTAGTTATTCTTTTCTTGTTTGCACACGTTCTTTCACTCACAGACATATAATGACTGTCTTTGTGTGTTGAGCTTGATAAGGATGCTTTTATGTTGTAAGGTTGAGAGCACTGCTGAAGGAGAGGCTCAGAGATACTTTGACCATGCGCTGACCCTCAGGAACACAATACTCTTTCTGCGCTACAACAAAGATCTCACGCCTGATCAGGGCCCTGATGTACCAAATATAGGTATGTGTTCGTATGTGAAGGCTTGTTTATACACCCAGTAGACCTGAGTGATCAATCAAATATTTATGTGCTGAATGTTATATTGTTGTAGACAAATTAAATTTATTTCTATGAATCAGTTCAACAATTGAATTGCATCATTGCATCTACATTTAAAAATGTTCATGGATGTACTTTAACAGTTCAAAAAAGATGTTATGAATTTCTGCAATAATACTTTACTCTATAATGGTTTTGCTCTCTTAATTATAATTCAAATTCATTTTTGAAAAAATTCAGAAATATTAATACGTTTTTAAGTAATTTTAGAGCAAAAGCAAATACATATTCAAAAATACAACAAATCATAATATTGTGAAATATGATTACAATTTTCTATTTTAATATATTTAAAAATACAGTTTATTTCTGCGATGCAAAGCTAAATTTTCAACATCATTATTCCAGTCTTCAGTGTCACATGATCCTTCAGAAATCATTCTAATGTGCTGATTTGCTGCTCAAGAAATGTACTTATTATCATCATTGTTGAAAACAGTTTGTGCATCTTAATATTTTGTGGAAACAATTCTGATGGGTAAAACACATCACTAACAGTGTCCTTATTTAAACTGTATCACTGTGATCTTTATTAAATAAAATTTTCTTTCAATTATGGAGCGGTACAAGTTGACACATGTTCACACGTCCTGCTTGGCACTGATGTATGTTTGTGTTTCTCGCCAGGCCTGCCTCTGGACCTCCTCCGCTGTGAAAGCCTGCTGGGATTGGACCCTGCCACCTGCAGCCGTGTGTTGAACAAGAACTACAAACTGCTAGTTTCCATGGCTCCACTCAGCAACGAGATCCGGCCAATCAGCAGCTGCACGCCTCAGGTAGCCCAGGAGACTCTAGTCAGACCCGTAGAGAGGGTTGTGTGAACGCTGGGACTTACGAGACTGTCTGCGCGCTCAGTGAGCAGTCAGATCCTTGTCCTCTTGAGAGTATCATTCAAGCTAAATAGGTCTTTCTTTGCCTCGGGGTTTCTTTATAAAAGTTGCACCGTCTACAAAACCGCTACCCACCAACTACATCTCTGCATTTCCATAATGATCTTTTACATGCTGTTTAGATGTCTTTTACAAATAAGGTCAGCATTTGGCCTGGGGGAGAAGTTACGATGTGCTTTTAGAATAACTTCATTTTGCATTACATGTTTTGTCACTAGGAGTTGTTGGTTGGAGGTTGGCCATGTATATTAGAGTAGCTTTATATTATATATCTGATGTGTCTCTTCTAGCACATTGGTCCAGCCATTCCCGAGGTCAGCTCCATCTGGTTCAAACTGTACCTGTACTCTGTCGCTGGTCAAGGCCCTCCTTCATTGCTGTTGTCCAAGGGCTCCAGGCTCCGGAAGCTGCCAGAGATCTTCCAGGTCGGTCTCAGCATTCATATTTATTTCATTTTTGTTTATATATACTTCACTGTGATGTAATTCTTTTCTGTAAATCTGTTCTTTAATACAATTCTTATTACATTAAATATATATATATATATATATATATATATATTAGGGCTGTCAACGTTAACGCATTAACGCATGCTATTAATCTAAAAATTTTAACGCGTTAATATTTTTTTAACGCAAATTAATCGTTTGATAAGGTTTGACCCCAACAACTTGCCGTCATCGCAGCGTGGAAGGTTATCTATCATCGTGTGATAAGGGGTACAGTGAATCAGTGTTGCCAGGTTTTCCTGCACAATTGGGCTATTTTGAATATGCAGTTGCGTGAAAAATTACAGAGCCGTGGGTTGCGTTTTTTTGGACTACTTTTATAATGTACCGCGGCCGCCCAAAGTCTATATAGACAAATAAAAATGAAAATAGATCCTTTTACTAATGTGTATTATACTTGGAATGTATACCTGGCAACTTAAGAACAGAGAGGCGGTTGGCTTGTGTGAGTTTCAGCCAGAGCATACATGTTAAGGCTTTTACACAGCAGAAATAAACATGACAACAGCCACTATAGATTATATAAGATAATAAACACACGATTACGATAGGATATGGTTTGTATGTGATTTTCTTGAGATTTGGATATTTTCATAATAATGAATGTGTACATCTGAAATGCTAATTTGTACAGCGATAAAAAGGCTCTAAATAGCATATTTTAACAACAGTAAACAACCAAATTCCACATGTGATCGCAAAAGGAAGTTATTACAAACACTCGATGGTGGTTTAAAGTGAGTTTTGAGTAAAAGTGTACTATTAATCTCATAAATTGTCTTATGTAGCGTGATGCTAATGTTAGCTCTGCAACTGCAGAACAGGTCGATTTCTTTTTTATAATGCATTTTGTCATAATACTTCATGTAAGGTCGCAAAAAAATGTTATGTTGTATTTATTTAGAAATACTTTTGATAAAAGTTGGGTAAATGTATACTGGGATTGAAGCGATGTGGCTTGGTAAACATTTTATTGCCAGTATAAAAGGTTGATAATGGCTGAATAAAAACAGAAGAATAATGATAAAAGAATAATAAGGATTATGTCTTATACTTGGCAGAGGTGTGATAGGTTCTGTTTCCTTAAACTAGTTTGTCATGCATTTCTTTATTTCAACACATTTACAGGTAAATCCTAGTATTTTAAATTTGCGATTAATCGTGATTAATCACAGTCCATGACTGTGATTAACGCGATTAAATTTTTTAATCGATTTACAGCAGTAATATATATATATATATATATATATATATATATATATATATATATATATATATATATATATACACCCTACCCATACATTAATAAAAAAATAAAAAAAGATTAAATAACTAAAAAAATGTACAAATAAATTACACTACCTTTCAAAAGTTCAAGGGTCTTAAGATTTTTGAAGAAGTCTATTCACCAAAGCTGCATTTATTTGAACACAAATACGGTAAAACAGTAATATTGTGAAATATGATTACAATCGGAAATAACACTTTTCTATTTTAATATATTTTGAAATGTAGTTTATGTTTTTTGATTGCATTGTGATAGCAAAGCTGAATTTTCAGCATCATTACTCCAGTGTCACATGATTCTTCAGAAATCATTCTAATATGCTAATTTACTGCTCAGACATTTCTTATTATTGTTGATAACAGTTGTTTGCTTAATATTTTTGTGGAAACCGTAAAACATGTTTTTCAAGCATTCTTTGATTATAAACAGTAAAATTGTCTTTACTGTCACTGTTGATAAATTTACTGCATCTTCACTGAATAAAAGTATTAATTTCTTTCAAAAAACAAAAAAACTAAAACTTACCAAAATATTCAGTTATTCTATTATATATAATTCTATGTAATTCTAAATAGTGAAAAAAATAAAAATAAATATATATATATATATATATATATATATAAACTTTAGTAAAATAATGCTACATAATTATTTAATATGTTATTCAGGCCTATGACCGACTGCTTATTACATCATGGGGTCATGACCCCGGGGTTGTCCCAACATCCAACGTGCTAACAATGCTGAATGATGCCCTCACCCACTCTGCTGTGCTCATTCAGGTAATGAAGCGAGACCCTGAACACCCAAGAGTTCTCATATCTAACACATTCTCATATCTAATTTTATCAAAACATTTACCAGAATCTCTCTTTCTTTTCAGGGTCATGGAATGCATGGACATGGTGAGACTGTCCATGTCCCCTTCCCGTTTGATGACGAAGACCTTAAAGCAGGTAAAATCTTAGCTGTCTATACATATAGTGGCCCAGGGTTTTTTAGGGTCACTGTAGATGTGTTTAGCACTCTGATTATCCCAGTCTTTCTAACTGGCTGCTCTGATTTGTGTTGCCTCTCCCAGAGTTCTCATATTCCAATATGTGTGCGCACAAAGCCCTTAAGATCCTGAGGGACAAAGTGGATCTGGAGCACCAGTGTGGTTACATCACCATGCTCAACCACAACAACAGACATCGCAGACGACCCAGTGACGCCGATGGTGGGGCTAAGAGCCTCTTCTCAATTCACACTGTCCATTTAACCAATCTCTGAAAGGCCTGATAAGGATGGCCCCTATACTGATCATTAGCCACTCCAGGCTGTATCGATAAGTGCTGCAATTAAATTAGAATGAGAGCAACCGGTTCAAGCTCTCGCCAGTGTGTTTTATTAGAGCAGGTCTCTAATTCAATTACTATTTTAATTGCAGTCCACACGTTTGATTGCATCACTAATCAGAGTGAAACCTGAACGCTACCTTCAGGGTCTCAGAGGAACATGAGATTCACTCTCTTTGCTTTCCTCACAGGAGACCCTGAGCTTAGCGGAGTGCTTGATGCCAGCGGAAGCAATGAATCTTTCGAGCTGGTTACGGAGGAGAATAACGGAGATGGCAGCAAGAAACCGGGAACAGAAGGTAGGTGTTCTTTGACTGAGAGCCAGAACCTGCAGAAAACATGCAGAATAGATTTAAATGTGTTGTGGGTACTGATAATCAATCAGGTCATATGACTGAGTCCGTATGAGGTGCTCAGAAATCTTGTTTGTTCACTCTCTCAGGGTCGTCCAGTGAGGATGAATGGGTTCCTCTGGAGCTTTGTTTTGGAATGCCTCTTTTTAGCTCTGAGTTAAACCGCAAAGTGTGTCAGAGGATCGTCTCCCACAAACTCTGCAGCAAAGACAGGTGACAACCTGAACAAATGTCCCCTTTTTTACTGTGCATAAGAGTGTTTAAAAATACTGTTTGTAGACATGCACTGGCATATTGAGCTGCAATGAACACCACAGCACAATATGCCAGTGAATGTCTGCATACATTTCTAGCAAAGCAAATTTGAATCCAGCCCATTATTTTACTGATCCCAGTCCCATCTCTTTATCCCATCATTTCCTGTCTTCTGTCCACTATCTATATTAATAAAAGTGGCAAAAGGCCAATACACTACTATTCAAAAGTTTGGGGTTGGTAGGATTGTTCTCTATTCACAATATTATTGTAAAATATTATTACAAATTAAATAACGTTTTTCTGTTTAATATGCCATTTTTTATATATAGATTCCTTGCAATGAATTGAAATGTTACACTAATTTTGTAGTATTTTTTGTAGTTAACACATTCAGTTCCTTTTCAAGAACTAAAACTAAATTAAATGTGTAATGATATAGTTAATCTGTTGTAATTAAGTAATTAACATTCATGTTTGTACAAATGATGGTTCGTTGAGCTTTCATTATAATTAGACATGCTATAAATAAACATTTGTAAATAATCATACACAAAGAATACCGATTCTATCTGTGTATTCCAGAACAAAAATATAAATATTTCACCTTTGGCACATTTAATTATCATTGCTAGGTTTTTTTTATATTATCGTACCTACTACAGTGACAGATAACACTAAAATAGGTGGTGTGAGAAATCACACCTGTCTCTGTGATAGTCTGCGAATGGCCTCTTTTATGATCAGAACCAGTGTCTCTTGAATGAATGCATTTACAGTGTTAAGAAAAATGAAGCATATTTAAGCAGCATTATGTATTTTTAATCATGTTTTGACAGCCTTAATTACAATGTATATGTTAAAACTGGACAAAAGAATAAAGAACACTCTCTGTTTCCTTTGCAGTCTTCAAGAGTTACTACATTCCAGTCGAAAACTGGCATTAAAGGTTCTCAGTTTTGTTCATTCATTCCAGGTAAATCTTCACCAATTTTATATTGTTCCTAATATAATGTGGATTTAGTTCATAGTGGCAGTGCTGATGTCTCATTTCAGTGATTTCATTCAGCTGTATTACAGTCATGGAAAACCAGGAAGTATCAGCAAGTTTTAAAATAGCAATTTCCTACAGGAACATAATGGAATCTTATAAAATCAGTGGATATAATTTTTTCTACTTATGTTCTGCTCTAAAATATTTCATCAGCTAGAAGTTGCTCTATGAGAGTGCAATCTCTATAAATTTTGAGACCCCTGGTATTTTTTCACTGTCCGAAGTTCTTTGTATGTGTGGTGAGTTGACTATTTTTCACCATCCCTCACAGGATGGAAAACAGCCCGCGGACCCTGACAGCGGGGTCTCGGGTCCCCTGTGCCAGCCCCCGGCAGAGTCTGGCGTCCCCCTCCCCGCAATCAACCTGCTCTTCAAGGACGGTGAGCTGAAGGAATGGAGCGGGCGAGCGCCACCCTCCCTGCACATCTCTGCCCCACAGAGAGATCAGCCCACATAAAACAGCACCCTCAAAATAACCCTGTTCAGATCCACACCATACTCCGCTCACTTCTGATCGCTTATGTCACGAGTTACCATGTTACCTGTGGCACTCAATCACACACAGCCATCAAGTGCTGCCGCCGCCATCCGTCACGTCTGGATGCGAGCGTCCAGAGTAAAGTCCCGACGGGTTCAATCACACGTCCCATTCACCCAATTACAAAATAGAAAATCTATTTACAAAAAAACCTTTTAATGTGTATATAGACTTTGCTTGGAAAACATAGGACCAATCCTGGGGTTGGATGAAGTCGCCCTACTCGTATTACCATGTTTTGTGACCTGATGCATGATATCACTGGACAGAATCTCAAAAACTACTTGACTGAATCAGCAGGGTTTGAAAACACGAAGTTGAGGTTTACATTTTGCACAAAGCCTGTGGATGACATTCAGGTTTATTCGATTTTTCTTTTTTTGTAAATCAAGACCTTTGTTGGGACTTGATTATGGTTTATTAGGTAGTATTCCAGCTGGAAATGTTGTCCGTCTCAATTCTGCTTAGCAGAGGAGCGTTTCTGCTTCACTGAGACCAAAGACCAACTTGTTTTATGTTGATTTTTACCATTATTTTACTTTTTCGCTGCCTTATTTGCTTTGTGCCCATTAGACTACTGTATCACCGAATGCGTTTATTCCACTAGGCCAGTTCTAACATGTTTAGTCCACAAACCTTCAAGTAGTGACAACAAGGTCATTGATTATCCATCAATACCTAGATGTGTTGAATATCAGTATACGTTTAGAGTTTATTGTGCGAATATGCAGAAATACAGCATTAATATCCCCCTCAGTGGCCTGATTTTTTTTTTTCCCCTCACGCCTTTACTGAGGGTGCTGCCAGTGTTTCCCCAATCAAACCTTATGGTAGTGGTGTATGAAGACCGATTAGAGATCTTGGTGCTGCATGATGAGTGTGTAGAGTCGTTGTGTGTATTGTGCACCATCTTCTCCTCATCTCTTTATTTCCCCTTTCCATTCCTTCCTGCAACGATACGACCCAGAACAACTCCGGCTCCGTGCCTGACCGTCACAGTGTTAGGGAAAAAAATAACCAATAGTTTTATAAAGTCACCCTGCATTTTAGGAACTCTCTGTTGTAGTGTACTTGATGGGACTGTGAACATGCTCTTGTAATTAAATGGGTACAGAAGTTACATTTTCCCCTCAGACCATCCCATTCTCCAAAATATATGTCATAACAAATGAATATGTAAAAAGTATATGAAAGTACTAATAAATATGTTACAAAAACACCCATTGCAAGTATTAGCATGGAGTTTGTCACTGTTTTCTTCAGGATGTTGATGGGTCGGCTACAGACAGGCTGGCGCCCCAGTGACTGTAATTACTATAGCAACACAAATTCAGGGTGTCACCAGGGGGCAGTGAGGCCCTGAAATGGGGCATGTCATCATACGAATAGCACAAGCCAGAAGAAGCATCTGATGATGCCTGTCAACAATTCATGTTGAGATGTTCTTTATTTTCCATCCTACAATATGTGCAAGGCCAGTGTATGTAGTGGTTTGACTTTCTGTCATTAATTTTATAATTAATCTTCTTGTAGCTTAATAATTAAAATTGGTTTTATCTGGAGGCTTGCTCTTTAAAACTAGGTCAGTGACTATAGTCAGAAACTTTCAATATTTCAAGAAATGTGTGTATGGGAGGAAATTTGACACAGCGGGTGGCTACCCTATCC